>JASDQU010680397.1:22569-32752 GCA_032191745.1 Picea mariana
AATACAATATTTATCATGTTTATATATTTATCCCACATTCATTAAACATATTGATGATCCATATAATTTTAGGTATATATGTAGACAATATACCTAATTTTTATTTATCCCACATCTATTATACTAACAATAATTGATATCATTTGTATTATATATACACAATATTGTTTTATATTTTTACATTGTGTGATATCTTGGGAAGTATTCGCTAAATGATTTGGAGCAAGCTACAAGGGAGAAACATAAAAAATACATCTAAGGAGAATCACATAATAATTTTTCATGCGAAAATAAAAAAACCTTAAGATTATATTTGAATCACATAATAATTTTTCATGCGAAAATAAAAAAAAACCTTAAATTTGTTTAGATTTTTTCTATTTTTTTCTAAAAAAAAAAACAAAATTTTTAAAAATTGAGATGTTTTTAAATTTTTTTTAACAAAATCCTTAAGATTTTTTGAAAAAAAAATTTAAAAAAAGTGAAATTTAGGTATAGTTTTGTATAAGCATTTAGATTTTTTATTGGTTTTTACTTATTTTTTTTAGTTTTGGCCCATGGTGGTTACTATTATAACTCTAATTTACACCAGACATGCTTACCTGGCATCAGGCCATCTCAGATTCCTTCTTTGCCAAAACACTACTGAACTACTCTTCTTAAAAACCCCTTTTATAAAGGTCGACGCCCCCGCAAAAAACCAAATTAAATGCATATATAAAGAATTAAAAGGCAAAAAGGAGGTAGTTTCTACTTACTTGGTCCAGACAGATGGTCGTTCCATCCACTGTAGCTCCCGGAATCACCACTTTTACCAAAGGGGCATTTTTGCTCCAGAGTCAATTTCCAAATCAACAATGGTGATAATGAGCTGCCAGCTTCTATTTATAGACTTTTTGGCCCTTTTTTGTTTCTTTTTGGCCCCCCTTATCATTTTCTCTGAATTGAAAACCATTTAGAGTGATTCAAGAGTTTCTATGGAAAGTTATGTTCAGGTATCAAGACATTTTTTGGAGTTTTGGGTCACTTTTGATGGTCCGTGGGTAAAAATCTCAGATGTTCAACTTGAGCATATAAGTTAGGTTTCCACCCCTACTTTTGTATCTCGTTGTCTTTATCCCTTGGCCATAGGATCAATCCCACCAGGTTGCAACATAGAACCATCATTGCTTCTTTAGAAGTGTCGCGATTTGGTGGTAGAGCTTACCGAAACATGGATGCCCTAGGTAAATCCTGGTTGCATTATGGTGTCCATGCTGTCACTAATGACTGTGGGCCCGGGAGTCCTTTTAGTTTTTCCTGATTACGAGTTTGAGACTCATTTGCATGACTTTTTATCACTCTTGACCTCACCCTCAGGACTTCGAAAACATAACAGGTCTTCTTTTAATCCCTTTTCAAACCCTCTAAACATGAAAAGATTGTCAAGCGATCTTGTGGCCTTTCACGCTCGTTAAACTGAAATTTGAAGTCATGTCTATCCGATGGTAGTTTACCCCTTTTTCAGTTCGGACGGTCAACTGTATAAACAAAGGTATACTCTAGAGGCTTCAGATCCCTATAAAAGTATTCTCAGGTATAATTTTAACCCTTTTTCGGGCCTAAGGGACTAAATTTACGAAAAAGGAACCCCCACGGAGTCCATATTTAAGATATTTTCAGACTCCCTAAAATTTAAAAGATTGTCGAGTGACCTTATTCTTTCACACTCATAAAAATGGTCCAGAAGAACATTCCTAATGGAGACCATAGTTAAGCTTTTTTTAGACTCCTTAAAAATGAGAAAATGGCCGAGTGATCTTGTCTTTATCACACTCATTAAAATGGTTTTGAATAGATGTTTTGTCGGTGCTAGTTTACCCCTTTTTTGAACCGACTAGACTACCTTCGAAAAAGTTACCCCGTTGGAGTCTCCTTTTACGTTTTTTCAGACTCTCTAAATATGAAAAAATGTTGAGCTTACCTTCTCTGGGCTCGTAAAACTTACATTGAAGGATGTTACCATTGTGTGTATTATTAATCACATTTGCATACATGCACCTCTTGTCTATTTCCGGCTCCATGTTGCTCTCAACTAAACCATCTGAAGCATGCCTTATACGCAAGCCCTGTAGCACTTTGCCTCTGTGTCTTGACACCTTTGGCCCCTGGAGGATTTTTTCCGAGTGTCATTTTCATGCATATGTCCCTTTTCCCTAAGCATCCCTGTGTGATGTGTGCTTGGAACTAGTATGTTTGTGACACTCGATCTTCCTTTGTAACGTAGAATTCTTTTATTCTTTTTCAAGCCTTCCAAAATTACTGAAAAAGACAAAAAAAAAAAAAATCAAATATACCCCAAAAAGAGGAAGGGAAAAGTATTTTCTTTTTATTGGCAACACAATGAGTCACCCTTGGACAAAGCACATCCTTTCGTTTGTTCGTCAAGCCTTGGGTTTTAATATGACCTTAGGAAGTTGTTCTCGCTACTTTGAGTTGTGTCCTCCTCTGTTTGGTTATTCTTCCAGACATATGGAGAGTTTGCATTGCCTCTTGCCTCGTGAACTTATGTTAATGCCATGCTGCCTGAGTCTCATCATTTTTCGTTCTATTGTGCAAGGGAAATTTTTACCAAGCCTGAGTCGACCCCTCTGCAGTTTGCCTCTTGCCCTCATGCCCGACCATCCTCAAAGTCCAATCAAGTCTTTGTTCAAAATCAATGAAGCCTTCAGTCTGATCATCAAGATTCTCTAGTCCATGATCGATGAGCCATCGAAGACCTCTGGGTAGTGAAGTCGTACACTCATATTACACTCCTACCCGAGTTTTGAATATTTTGAAGTTATTGCTCGAGCTCTGAAGACCTCATCTCCAGCCATCAATCCTTATTAGCTTATAGAAGATGGATACTCTACATGTATATATTTTTTATTTCGAGATGTAGATCCACTGTGTATTGCTCACGGATACACTTTATATAGTTATATCGCATGGATCTACAGTGTATTTGATTGGTAGCCATGATTTTATTTCATCCCGAGCATGGGTATGCCCACCTCGGTGAGACAATTATTATTTTGCAGATGGCACCTCCCGATTTCTGGTCCCTGGGCTCACTTGTTTGGAATGTTGGGGAAGATTGTTAATGTGTTTCGGCCATCAGATGCTCTTCTGACATCACACATTAGGGGGCATCTGTTATGACCCTAATTTACACCAGACATTCTTACCTAGCATCAAGCCATCTCAGATTCCTTCTTTGCCAAAACACTATTGAACAACTCTTCTTAAAAACCCCTTTTATAAATGCCCACGCGCCCTGATCCATTATTGCACGCGTGTACATGCTAGCTGACCCAAGACAACCCATGTGTACCTACAAAAGCATGGAAAAAGGAAATTTGTTGATGGAACACACAGCTTTGGGCAAGTTAACTAAACCTTTTGGCCATGCATGGACGATCATTCAATCAAATACCTAGCTCCTTCTATCCTATAAAAGAAGGGGCAGGGGTCCCATTTGAAAAAAGGAAAATCATAGTAAAGAAACTATACCCAATTGAGAATTCCCTTTGTCCCAACCTTTAACCATCCTTGTGCAAAGAGAAGTATAGAGAAAAGTAGTTGGAAGATAGTGGAAGAAGAGACCAGGACCAGGATCAAGGAGTAGTAGCCGACTTTATCATTATATGGTATCATTGTGAAGTTAATAAAATAATTGCTTTTCCCATCCCGCCATATGAGATTGTCATTATTTGAATATTGATTGCATGATTGATTAAATCTCTAACCCATTAGTTCATAGATCAAATGCATGTGAAGTTCTTTGTTTGTCTTTTGTGAATGCAGGTCAGCATTGGGAGGAGAGTTGTAGTCAAAGAATGACCAAGCGCAAAAAGGGATCGACATCAAACAAAAAAAATAAGGTACGTCAACTTAATCTCTTGAGCCTTGTATTTACATATGAGTAATGGGGGTTTAGGCATGGGATGATGGTAAGAAGTAAGAATCTTTAGGTCATTTCTGCATGCATGATAAAAACCCTTAGTGTTAGTCCATAGGAGGGATTTCCCACCCACAATAGATACTGGGAAATGTTCTGGGCTTGGTCATGGGGGCTAGGGCGATGCCCAACATTTCCCTACCCCGACCACCTACACCCCCCCCCCGCCCCCCATGACCAAGGCACGGTCCCGACATAAGCCAAATAACTCCATGGGTCAAAATGTTTTTACATATGTGTCAAAAGTTTTTAATTTTTTAAAATTAGTTCTTATATTAAATATTTTTTAGTTTTCAGTTTATTATAATGTAAAAGGCCTAATTTTAATTTTTTATCGTAGAGGCAAATGGAAGGAAATAGGTTATCTATGAAAATATGTAGATCACGACCTACATTAATGGCATCCAAAAATGTAACTGGAACCTCCATGAATGTTAGGAAACAAAATGATAGCATAACACTTGAGCTATCAAGGGAAATGAACAATGTTAGAGAGTGGAAATTTGTGGAAGGTGAAAACAAAATGGAATATTCTTGGTTTGTTAAAGACAATCAATGCAACAATGGAGATCATATATATGTGTATTGTGTTGAATTAGAACATGTGCAAGGAAATTATCAGGCACTTGGCTTGTTACAAGATATATGTTTGGTGCCAGCCCCAGATATTGTTTATGCACTTTTCAAACAAGGAAGAAATTATATTAAGTTTAGATATTATTTCAAATTGAGTAATTATAACAAGAATGGATGTTTTTCAGAATTATGTGCATCCATCGTTGAGTACATTGAGAAATGAAATGTAAGTTTTTTATTTCTATGTTTGTGTCTTTTATTATTTTTAGTATCATGGTAATGTTTTAATTTTATTTAAGATGAAAATGTTATATTTTATTTTAAAATAATTTTTTTGAATGACTTTCACATATGTTAATGGGAATTTACTCTACAGAGAATAATATCATGCATGCCATCAACACTTTTCATATTGAAAATAAACAAGAAGAAAGGAAAAAGAAACAAAAAGTAATGGAGGTTGAACCTGCAAGAGTAGACAGAGAAGAACATGAAAGAAGAAAGAAAAATCCTCATTCTATAAATCCTAAAAGGGTTACATTTGAAAATGAGGAAACTCCAAATGAGAATTTTGTTGAGATTGGTCCCAATGAGGTTATCACTCCTTCTCGCAAAAAGAATAAGCAAGATAAATGCAAAAGAGAAATGGTTGATGATGAGTCCATTCCTATTGATTATGAAGAAATCATTGGTTTAGATGAAACACATTTAAATCATAAGAGGAAGAAAAAAATGTTGATAATGTTGAAGAAGCCATCTTTATATCAGAGTATTATAGTGAAAGCCCTAAATGTAGCAGAGAAATAATAACACCAAGTGTTGATATAAAGGATGGTATTATAAAAACAAAACAAAATTTCATTCAAAATATAATGAGGAAAGAAAAATTAGTTGATGATGGCCACACATTTCAGTTGAATGTTAAATAACTTTATAAACCGACAAAAGGGAAAGAAAAATATCAAATTAGAAAACTGCATCACTTGCATATTCACAATTTGAAAGCACTGATTAAGTATAATACATATGCACATGTGGTTGACTACCTAGTTCTTTTTGACCCAATGAAAGTTCCTACAAGGGAAGAATTTGATAGATCAAAATGTTTTGACTACAAATATTATGTGATTGGAGGAAATCATTATGCATAGGCTAGAAGAGAATTGATACAAGAATATCCCAATAATCCTCTTTTTGAGACAGTCAAATGCATAATTTATGTCGGTTTCACAGATTTAGAAGTAAAGTTATTGGCATGGGATCATAACAAAGACAATGAGTACATAATGTCTATGACTTTCATTCAAAGGGTGAGTTTTTTCCATAATGAATTTTCTGAAATATGTCGTGGGGAGAGATAAAATGTTTATGATAAGTTTCGGAAGCAATGTTGTATGGAAATAGGATTCCCACTTGATGATGAAAATATAAAAGAAAAAAATTGCAAAGGAAGTGATATATTTAGAGCTGTGGATAGTTATTTTCAATTGGGATTTAGAACTAGATAGGTGAGATTTGATAGATGAGATCTTCACCCTATGGGAAAATATTAGTATAAAAAATCAGAGAGTTAAGAAAACTAAACCATTGATATATGGCACAAGTAAGATAGGTCCTCGCATAAAAAATCTTCTAGATGATATGACTATAATACCTTGGAGATCAATACAAGGAGTGAAGGACGATAAACTTATCACAACTATATTATCACGTGTTACGTTGGGAGAGTTGTCAATGGAATAAATGTGTGATGAATTTAAAAAGTAAGTTTATTGAGTTATTTTTATTTATGTTAGAACAAGAAAAATATTTTTTTTAGTTTAGCATATCTGTTTAACATTATTCTTTTTTTATTTAGTCACAAGGTGTATATGACAATACAAGAGGAAATGGTCAATATGTTGAATGAAGAAATTTGGGATGATGTTAAACTCAACTATCCAGATTCAGGCTCTTCACCAGTATTGAAACAATTTTTTGTTGCATTCAAAAATGTATGTTGATTTATTACATTCATATTATTCGTTTATAAGTTAATTTATTTCTATTTTAATAGTTATAGATATATAACTATATGTTTGTTTGTTTCATTAAAGATTCCAAAGAAGAATGTAGATGGAGTATGATGCAAGAGCAGGAGCATCTCTTCATGTCAGCCGGCCAACCAGCCACCTCAGTGAATTCAAATCGTGTGATGAAGAGAGGCGCAATCCTCATTTAAAATTTGAATGAATGTAATTAAATGTTTTAGGCTGTTGAGCCATGAAGCCGTGCTTTTGTGCAGGTTGTAGATAGATAGGCCTTTAATGTTTGTAAGGCTTATATCTAGATTTTATTTTTGGATTAGACATCCCATTCAATGTAATTGAATAGGGTAGGTAGATTGGAGGAAAGACCTCGAAGAGCCCCTCAGGGAAAAGAGATTTAGTATCTCATTTTGAAAAAAAGTGATCGAGTGAGCATATAAGAGAGTTTGTGAGTAGAGAGAAGAAGAGAAGGAGCCGAGACCTTGTTACAGGCCGTGCTCAGGAACACCTTGTACAAACAGGCATTTGCCATTTAATATATAAACAACAGTTTTTCCTGCACACTTTTGTGTTGAATGAATGCTTTTGAGTGTTCTTTATATGCTGTGAATGTATGTTATGTGTATGCATTTGCAAGGTTTGTTTTGGCTTCAAGATTGAGAGGTCTTTGGGGCTTCACACCAGGAGGGTGTGACAGAACACTGAGGGTTCTGATAGCCATGCACAAAGGGTGCATTTCTGAACTCTGCGGAGTCAGACAAAGGCGTGCCAGGTCGGCACAGAAGTTGAAATCAACAACTCGGAAGAAAGACTTGTGAGGTTGCTGAATACCTCAGGAGGCAAGGCTATGTAGGAAGAACACAGTTGCATACAGAAGCTCTGAGGAGTTCTGTGAATCTCTTCCAGGTGGGCATTGAGAAGGTGCAAAGAGTGCACAAAAGAACTCTACTATGAGTTCTGTATAACTCTGCCAGGAGGGCATCGAGATAGTTTGCAGACAGGCATAAGAAGAGAACTCGGTTGAGTTTTGTATTCTGGAAGAAGAGTCCAAGGAGAAGGACCTTCACAGGGTTGTTGAACACCCTGAAAATCTCAGCAAGAGGTTGCTTGAGAAAAGGAGTGCCAGGAGGGCATCCCAATTCTCCATTTGAGGGAAAAAGAAAAAAGGATGAGTTTCCTTGGAGGTTGAAGCTACAAGAAAGCTCAGGACAGATAGCGCTTTATGTGTGCAGAGACCCTTTAGGGGCACAGGAGTTAAATAATCCTTCAAGGGTTCGAAGATAAAAGCTCAGGAGGGACAACGTTTTCATATACACGTGGGAGGACTCAAGTCAAAGAGTTCACAGAGAAGAAAGAAGGTAAAGGTTGAGGCCTTGGAGAAATCGAAATTTTTCCAAGTCTGGGAAGAACATGCAGAAGCTGGGGAGGAGCAACAGTTGCCATTGGATCCAACCAGAGGGATCTGGACCGTTGAAAGGTCTTCACGTCCAAGAGCCAGCACAGGAGAGGTGCACAGGAGAAATGATCTGAGTCATCAGATCTAGAGCAGAGAACCCGACATTGTTAGATCTATCAGGAGTTGCGAGGGAGTTAAGCCCTCATACAACAGAACATAAGCGAAAGTACCGAAAGGCATTGACACATCAGGATATCAACACTTGGGATATCAGGGATTTCGGGGACGTGAGTTTGGTCACTCGACATCAGAAACCCTGAAACGATGAGATTTGATCTCAGCTGTCTGATTTGTGGGAGGACGCGTGTCACGTGATCATCCATTTCAGAGATCCAGGAACTGAGACCCACAAAGGTGAAAATCCTAAGGTGTTGGGATATTGGGACTTTGACGACCGAGATATCAGGAGTCTCGAGGATAGGAGATCGAGAATCTCCATAGTGAAAACCCTAAGACGGCGAGGACCGTCCATCTGAGGAGGATAGGTGGAAGAGATCGAGGATCTCGTAAATTTGGAGGTTTGTAGGGTGAGAACCGTGAAACACATCAGTGCCATCCATCTATTTGGGACACGTGGTGGAAATCCAAGAGCTCGGGAAAAGTCCTGAAAGAAAATCCATTACGGTATTTCAGGATTCGGTGTTTCGTGAATCCTGCAGACAAGAGGCTCATGTATTTCAGAAATGGAAGTTCTGAAATTGCGAAAAGGCAAGAAGTTCCATTGTGGGCCTAGCTGACGTCACTTCAGATATCGGGAGACCGCGAGGTTAGAGAACTATTTGCATTGGGAAACATAAAGTCCCAAGACTCGAAACTAAGTTGAGGAAGCTCACGGTTGAGTGCAGAAGACCATGTGGGTAAAGAGCAGGACCTGTGGATCGGGTTTTCATAGAGAATTCTAGTAGAGAATCAAAAGAGCTAATTTGTCTCATGAGTGGGAGCAAGTGATCCTGTGAGTGGACGTAGAGTGCGTCTGCATCAAGTGGTATCAGAGCGAGAACTCTGTTTGTATATTTCAAGTAGAGGGAGAAGACAAAAGGAGACAGAGTGTTGGAGACTCTGTAAACGATGGCTTGCAAGTGAGCAACAGGTTTGCCAGGAGAGCAGACAGAGACAACAATATGGCTATTGAAGGCCGTAGATATGCTGGAAGGAAAAGCCCAGAGCTAATGAGCACAGCCAAAAGGCAAGAATGGAAGAGCTTAAACTGCGGATGCAGAAAAATACCAGGTCAAGATGGGTATATGAATGACCCATGAGGAAGCTGAAGGTAAAATGGCCAGTCAAGGAGTTGATGGTCATAAGACAGCGAAGGCTGTTAAAAGGATGGTTGAGGCATGCTGAAAACCTCGAGAGACCTGAGTAAATGGTTCAGATATGTGAACCAGAGACTGGGAGAATTCTTGGTGAAGAGAATGAATGGGGATCGACTGAAGATCTCAAGAACTGTCAGGAGGACAGTAAGGAAATTTCAAATTTCCATGTAGGCAATGAATCAAGATCACTGCAGGATCTCATGGATTGCCAGGAGGGCAGCAGAGAGTTTCCAGATTGCCATTTGGGCAAGGGAACAGAGATGGGATCAGTTGATTCCATAGACTGCCAGGAGGGCAGCGATAAAATCCCATATTTCTAGGTGGGCATGGATGAGCAGATGAGATAATCTGAGGGTCTCATGAACTTAGAGGTGATTTGGAATCATCCAAAGGAGCTGACAGAGAAGGTGAGCTCAGAGGTGGATTTAGATCAGCAGATGCAGCTGACAAAGAATGAAGATTCATGTGGTTATCTAAGCCATGTGAATGAAGATGATGACAAGTTAAAAACTTTCACCATCCAAGAGGAGGATCTAAGGAGCCTTATAATGATTGGGGGAATTGACATATTCCTACCACTTGCCCAAGAGGAGGTAGAAATTTGGGTTGCAGATGCAACAACCACAGAAGCAGAACAACCAGTTGTGACTGTCAGGGAAGAAGAATTGGAGCATATATCTGAAGCTGCCTAAGCAGAAGAGGAGAATGAGAATTCTGAGGAGTGTCTTAATGGTTTCAACCAGGAAGCTGAGGAAGTTGCAGCACTGAAGCTGACAGCAGAATAAATAGAAGAGGATGATGAGCATTCTGAGGAGTGGCTCAATAT
>JASDQU010680397.1:37024-47204 GCA_032191745.1 Picea mariana
GCAGGGATGAGCAGGTGAGTTTGAATTAGCCAGAGCAGCTGATAGAAGAGGAAGATCAGAAGAATCTTCTAATGATTGGGGGAATTCAGATATTCCTACTGGTTGCCCAAGAGGAGGCAGAAATATGTGTTGTAGATGCAACAAAAGCAGAATAAGGACAACTAGCTGAGACTGTGAAAGAAGAATTGGAGCAGACTCTGGAAGTTGCCCAAGTAGCAGAAGAAGAAGATGAGCATTCTGAGGAATGTCTCAATGCTTTCAGCCAGGAAGCTGAGGAAGCTACAACACTGAAGTTGATAGTATAAGAAGTAGAAGAGAATGATGATCATTCTGAGGAATGGCTCAATATTTTTAGCCAGGAGACTGAAAGGACTGCATCCTGGGAGTTTGCAGAAGGAGAAGAGAAAGAGGCAGACAACATTGGCTTTGTTGATCTGTATGAACAAATTGAATCCCTGGAGAGAAGGGTGAAAGTGCAGGGCATGTACATCCAATAGGTGAGGTTGGAAGTAGATGAAGAAGAAGGCATGGGAGATCACAGTGATCTACCCATTTGCAGAAAATTTTTGCAGCTGGGGAGACTGCATAAATAGGGCTAGCCAATTCAGCACCTGGATGAGGTGATAGAAGACATCAGAAGGTTGATGGTAGAGTCAGCAGAGACTGCCAGCAAGGAGAATTTGGGCATAAAGGTAGCAGCCGTGCAGCAGCAGCAGGGAGATGGAGTGGATGAACATCTCTAGAGGATGATTTGGGATCTAGGAGGATTTCCACAGCTGAGATGGGAAGCTCATGAGCAGGAGCTCATGAATTTTGCAGCTGAGGAGTATGNATCAGAAGGTTGATGATATGGTCAGTAGACACTGTCATCAAGGAGAGGCTGAGAATAAGGAAAGCAACAGCAACAACAGCGCAGAAGCAGCAGCAACAACAGGGAGATGGAGCGGATGAACAACTCCATAGGATGATTTGGGATCCAGGAGGATTTCAACAGTTGAGATGGGAATCTCATGAGAAGGAGTTAATGAATTTTTGCAGCTGAGGAGTGTGATGTAGGAGCAGGAGCATCTGTCCATGTCAGTCGGCCAGCTAGCCACGTCAGTGAATTCAAATCGCGTGATGAAGAGAGGCACAGTCCCCATTTAAAATTTGAATGAATGTAATTAAATGTTTTAGGCTATTGAGCCATGAAATCATGCCTTTATGTAGGCTGTAGATAGATAGGCCTTTAATGTTTGTAAATATGATATCTAGATCTGATTTCTAGATTAGACAGCCCATTCAATGTAATTGAATAGGGTAGGTAGATTGGAGGAAAGAGATTGAAGAGCCCCTCAGGTAAAAGAGATTTAGTATCTCATTTTGAAAAAAAGTGAGTGAGTGAGCATAGAAGAGAGTCTGCGAGTAGAGAGTAGAAGAGAAGGAGCTGAGACCTTGTTACAGGCCGTGCTCAGGAACACCTTGTACAAACAGGCATTTTCCATTTAATATATAAACAATAGTTTTTCCTGCACACTTTTGTGTTGAATGAATGCCTGTGAGTGTTCTTTATATGTTGTGAATGTATGTTATGTGTATTCATTTGCAGGGGTTGTTTTGGCTTCAAGCTTGAGAGGTCTTTGAGGCTTCACACCAGGAGGGTGTGACATAACGCTGAGGGTTCTGATAGCCATGCACAAAGGGTGCATTTTTTAACTCTGCGGAGTCAGACAGAGGTGTGCTAGGTGGGCACAGAAGTTGAAATCAACAACTTGGAAGAAAGACATGTGAGGTTGTTGAATACCTCAGGAGGCAAGGCTGTGTAGGGAGAACACAGTTGCATACAGAAGCTCTGCCAGGTGGGCATTGAGCAGGTGCAAAGAGTGCACAGAAGAAATCTGCTATGAGTTATGTATAACTCTGCTAGGAGGGCATCGAGATAGTGTGCAGACAGACATAAGAAGAGAACTCGGTTGATTTCTGTGTTCTGGAAGAAGAGTCCAAGGAGAAGGACCTTCACAGGGTTGCTAAACACCCTAAAATCTCAGCAAGAGGTTGCTTGAGCAAAGGAGTGCCAGGAGGGCATCCCAATTCTCCATTTGAGGGAAAAAGGAAAAAGGATGAGTTTCCTTAGAGGTCGAAGGTACAAGAAAGCTAAGGAAGGACAACGCTTTATGTGCGCAGAGACCCTATAGGGGCACAAGAGTTAAATAATCCTTCAAGGGTTCGAAGATAAAATCTCAAGAGGGACATTGTTTTCATATACGCGTGGGAGGACTCAAGTCGAAGAGTTCGTAGAGAAGAAAGAAGGTAAAGGTTGAGGCCTTGGAGAAATCAGAATTCTTCCAAGTCTGGGAAGAACGTGCAGAAGCTGGGGAGGAGCAACAGTTGCCATTAGATCCAGCCAGAGGGATCTGGACCATTGAAAGGTCTTCACGTCCAGGAGGTAGCACAGGAGAAATGATCTGAGCCGTAAGATCTGGAGCGGAGGACCCGACGGCGTTAGATCTATCAGGAGTTGCGAGGGAGTTAAGCTCTCATACAACAGAACAGAAGCGAAAGTCCCGAAAGGCATTGGCACATTGGGATATCGGCACTCGGGATATCAGGGATCTCGGGGATGTGAGTTTGGTCACTCGACATCAGAAACCCTGAAACGACAAGATTTGATCTAAGCCGTCTGATTTGTGGGAGGACACGTGTCACGTTATCATCCATTTCAGAGATCCGCAAACTGAGACTCGCAGAGGTGAAAATCCCGAGGCGTCGGGATATCGAGACTTCGGCGACCGAGATATCGGGAGTCTCGAGGATAGGAGATCGGGAATCTCCATAGCGAAAACCCCGAGATGGCGAGGACTGTCCATCTGAGGAGGACAGGTGGCAGAGATCGAGGATCTCGTAAATTCGGAGGTTCGTAGGGTGAGAACCCTGAAACACATCAGAGTCGTCCATCTATTTGGGACATGTGGCGTTTTGGGATTCGGTGTTTCGCGAATCCTGTAGACAAGAGGCCCACTTTTTTCGGAAATGGAAGTTCCAAAATCATGAAAAGGTGAGAAGTTACATTTTGGTCCTAGCTGATGTCACTTCAGAGATCGGGAGACCGCGAGGTCAGAGAACTATTGGCATCAGGAAACATAAAGTCCCAAGACCCGAAACTAAGTCGGGGAAGCTCATGGTTGAGTGCAAAAGACCGTGTGGGTAAAGAGCAGGACCTGTGGATCGGGTTTTCACAGAGAATTCCAGCAGGGAATCAAAAGAGCTAATTCGGCTCACGAGTGGGAGCGAGTGATCCTGTGAGCGGACGTAGAGTGCATCTACATTAGATTACCTGAAACTTTCAAAAGTTTTATTCAAAAATCCAAGTTTGAAAGAGAAAGAAGGAAACGTGTTCAAAATGTTCAACTTGATGACACCCTTGATCACTACATTTGGAATGGGCTGGAAACTATTCAATATAAAGTGATATTAAAGGTGATTGTGAACAACTTGCAAATATTTTCCTAAAAAAGAATACTCTTTAGTTATTGTGGATATACCTCATGGTTATAATATCCAAAACATTGGATATGATACTGAGCTTTATACTCACCAAGATTTCAATAAAGTGGTTATGGGATTTACAGAAGTTACAACATCCCCATTTTGGATATTTCTAGTATTTCATTCAGACATACTACAAGGATTAGTACAATCAAGCTTCAAGGGGAAAGAAAAGACAAGGATGTAACTTATTTGGTAAGATAATGAAAGCATATGTTTAGAAATTAAGATTAGAAAACAATTTTATTAATTCACAAGTTAATTGAATTTGCACTTATTTATGTTACGGGCACAAGCCTAATATTAAGATCTCTAATAGAGAATCATTTAAACGTGATTTTGAGAGTATACATCTTGCAACCTAGAAAAAAGATGATTCTTTTAATTCTATTCTTGTCAATGCAAAGGATGGAGAGACTACGAGTATTATATTGGCATACATTGTTGTGGTTAGAAAGATAACATATGAGGAAAAATATTTTAAAGGAGAGATGGTTAACATTTATCAAAAACCACAAGAATTGATTAATTATCTTATAGATAGCTTTTGAAATGAAGGAGATTGGGTTTTTGATTTGTTCTCAGGTTAAGGTAAGAATTATGATTTAATATTATGAAATCATACTTCAATCTTATATTATTTTTAATTTATGTCTTTTTACAGTATCTACTTCATTATTTATTTTGTATTTGGTGATTAGGTACAACATTAGCATGTTTCTTACATAAATGAATGAATTGAATAGCCATTGAAGGTGACCCAACGCAGTGCAGTTTTATTCAACAAAGAATTAATGTTATTCCATCTCTTTGAGATGAAATGCAAAAAGTTGGCTTTATGAAAGGAGATTTTAGTGAATCAAAGGTGGTAAAATTGTCAAAGGAACCTCAAGTACCATTCAGAGGAATGATTGAAAATGATCACTTTGGAGAACTTGCAGATATCAAAGAACCAATGGAAGAATAAAATGACATAGTGGAAGCACAAAATGACGTCGAAGAAGATGATAATCTGTTTATTGAGAATGATGAATTTGGGATATATGATATTTTTGATTTGTTTAAAGATGCCTTTGAAGAGGATGCTCAATTTTGCAAATTTTGGATGAGCTATAACTGTAATGTTTTGACTTTCAGATTTTAAAATAAGAATAAAGATGTATCTATTGTTGTTTTGTGATGAATCTTTTTATTGCTTTTATTTTTTCGTTTTATTTGTATTTGAATCACTATACATTGGAAAAGGAATTTAAATGTTGTCAGTTTTTACTGCAAATGTATAAAAATATGAAAGAACATGATAATTGTTTATAAAATTTTGACCTTTTTGTTCAATTATGTCCATAAAAATGTTTTATTTCGCATGTTATTTTAACGAATATGTACCAAAATGTATAGGTTTTTAATTATATATGGCTATAAAATGTGTATTGTTTTGCTAAATATTCAAAAATAGTGTTATTTAACTACAATTGTTTTCGATGTATTGAAGTAAAGGTAAATAACATCTTAAAAATGATGTTTTTCACTATATTTAAAAAGTATGGAACAATTAATGAATTAAGGAGACAAAATTATATGAAAAATCGTAACTTCAAAAAAATAAATGGTAAAAAACATTTTTAAGATTGAAAGCAGCATGAAAAATGACTAAAAACACTGTTGAATAAAAAACATAAAAAGTTTAGAAAACAATTGAAAATAGATGAAAAATAAGCATTTAAAAAAATAATGTGGAAACATTATGGATCAAAAAAATTAAAATATCGAAAAAACACCTAAAAATGGAGAAGGGGTGCTATAGGTAGCACCATTTTTAAAAACGGGTTAAGAAATTGGAACCCCCAAAAAACGAGAACTCTGTAGAGTTCTCATTAAGTTGGTAACTATGTTATAACATGGCATGGCATGGCATGGCAAGGGATGGCATGACAAGGGAAGGAAAGGCATGACAAGGAATAAAATGACATGATAAGGAAAGGAAAGGCACGTCATGGCATGACATAGCAAGGTAAGGAATGGAAAGGAAATGCATGGCATGGCAAGGAAAGGAAAGGAATGACAAGGCATGTCATGGAAAGGAAAGGAATGGAAAGGCATAGCATTGAATGAAAATGAAAGGAAAGGAATGGAAAGTCAAGGAAAGTCATGGTAGTAAGACAAGGAAAGGAAAGGCATGGCATGGCATGGCATGGCAAGGAAAGTCATGGCATGAAAAGGCATGGTAATGTATTCTTTGGAAAGACATGTCATGGAATGGAAAGGAATGGAATGAAAATAAAATGCATGACAATACATGGAAAGGAATGCGATAGAAAGGCAAGACATGAAAATGAATGGCATCGAATGACAAAACAAGGCATGGAATGGCACAACAAGGCAATCCATGACATAACATGGCAAGGCAAGCCATGGCATGGAAAGGAAAGACAAGGCATCACATGGAAAAGCATGGAATGGAAAGGTAAGGAAAGGAATGGAAATGCATGGAATGGTAAGGAAAAGCATGTCAAGGGATGGCATGTCATGGCTTGGGAAGGAATGGCATGGAAAGGAAAGGAAAGACATGTCATGTAAAGGCAAGGAATGGCAAGACATGGCATGGAAAGGAAAGGAAAGGCATGAAATGGCATGGCATGACAAGGAAAGGAAATGCAATGCATGGCATGGCATGGCAAGGCGAGGCATGGCAAGAAAAAAACACTTCATTGGCTGGAAAGAAAATTTGTGATATAAATTTAAGTCATATGTCCCTAGAATATATATTTTTTTATTTCTTGGGATGAGAAATGTTCTTTTTTTGTGATTATTGTTTCATTGCAATCCACATTTTGATTTGATTTTTTCTTTGCATAATGTTATGTAAATATATATGTATTATTGTATGGGTTAAAATGGGAAGCTACATGGAAAGACATGCAAGGAGGGATTTGTTTGTTTTAGATCATAGTGGTGTTCTAGGGATTTGTAAATGTAACGACCTATATTTTTTCCTTAGAAGGTTAGAACTTTTATTTTTACTTATCTTAGTGACTCATTGTTTAGTATTTGTTGGGTTTACTTAGAATCATATAGAAATTTGATATGTGTACATATGGATCTATTAATGTGTTGTAAGATATTGTTTTTATTCTCATATGTTTATGATTCAATGATAGTTATGTTATTTGTTTAAACATGCAAATTGAAATGTGGAACTTTGGTATGTGGATATTAGTTCACAATTATGTTCTTAATGTATAATAGATGCAAGGAATCATGTAAATAAACACACATTTCTTAATAGAACATTAATAAAGATAAGGATTCTCATATGAAATTTGTAATGTATATGCATAGATATAAGCTATGGAATATCCAAATGACTATAGTGTTGAGGTAACCAAGGCATGGAATGGAAGGGCATGGCAATGCATGGCATGGAAAGTCAAGGTAAGGCATGGCAAGGCAAGTCATGGAAATTCAAGGAAAGGAAAGGCATGGAATGGAAAGGCAAGGCATGGCATGGCATGGAATGGAAAGGAAATACATGGCATGGAATGGAAAGGCAATACATGGCATGACATCTCAACTGAAGGAATGACATGGCATGGAAAGGAAAGGCATGGCATGGAAAGAAGGGGAAAGGCATGGCATGGTAAGTGAAGGAAAGGCAAGTCATGGCATGGAAAAGAAATCCATGATATGGAATGGCAACACAAGGCATGTCATAAGGCAAGGCAAGGAATGGCATGGCATGGAATTGAATGGAAAGGCATGACAAGGAAAGACAAGGCATGGAAAGACAAGGAAAGGAAAGGCATCACATGGCAAGGCAAAGAAAGGCATGACATTACAAGGAAGGAATGGCATTGAATGATATGGCATAACAAGGAAAGGCATGGTATGGAATGGAAAGGAAAGGCATGGCATGGAAAGGCATGGAATGAAAATGAAAGGCATAACATGGCATGGCATGGAATGGCAAGGAATGACATGGAAAGTGAAGGAAAGGCAAGGCATGGCATGACATGGCATGGAAATACAAGACATGGAAATGAAAGTATATAAATTACAAGGCAAGTCAGGGCATGAAAATTCAAGGTAAGGTAGGGAAATGCAAGGAAAACCAAGGATAGACATGGCATGGAAAGACAAGGCATGGAAAGGCATGGCAAGGCAAGGTCTAGGTCTAGGTCTAGGTATGGAAAGGAATGGAAGGGAAAGACAAGAAATGACATGAAAGGAAATGTATTGCATGAGAAGTCAAGGAAAGGCAAGGAATGACATGGAGAGGCAAGGCATGGCATGGAAATTCAAGGAAAGGCATCGCATGACATGGAATGGAAAGGAAAGGAAACACAAGGCAAGGCAAGCCAAGGAAAGGCATCACATGGCATGGAATGGAAAGGAAAGGAAACACAAGGCAAGGAAAGCCAAGGAAAGGCAAGGGAATGCAAGGAAAGGGAAAGGAAAGGCAAGGCGAAAAATTGGAATTTACATCCATAACCCATGAAAAATTGTTTTGTATTTTTGCAAAGCCAAGAGAGGAGACAAATATAACAAAGGAAATGGAAAAAACTCAAGCATACTTGGGTAGAGTTGGACACCGTGGCAAGATAATGAGATTTTCTCCTCTTCTACTCCTCCTCTTTACTTGCTCAAACAAAGAAAATCATGGGGCGCGCTTGTGGTCCCTTAAAAAAAAAGGCACAACAAAATCTGCACACCCTCTTGCCAGTGTGCCTATGTGACACGTTGAGTGGAGGTTGGAACTTTTCTGAACCTCTAACATCGGGAATGCATGCATGCTATTAGGAATGTACACACATTCCTATGGGTGTGCGTTCCGTTGACCCCCTTGCCACTTTTTCGTCCATCAAATTTGTGGGCACACACACACACACATATATCAGAAGGCAATGAGAACCCACTGATCTAATGGTGGAAGTATTTTTGGCTGTTTAAATGTCTTGTTAAATCTAAAATCTTTATGTGGCTCATCAACAATAGATCCCTAACTTGGGACATTTTGTAGAAACGAAGCTTCAAAGCACCTCATGTTGCCTTTGTGAAGCTAATATACAATCTAATTTATATCTCATCATTTGTTTTCCATACTGGAAATAAATAAGGGCACAAATACATACAAATCACTCCCTCTCACTTATGCTTGAAAAACCTAACTAGCCAGAAATACAAAGTTTTTGAAAGAGTGGACACCTGATTTCTTAAATGTACCACTCAATCTCACAATATCTACTCAATCTCACAATATCCTCTATGTTTTCCCCCAATTTTCAATTTCTCTTCCTCACAAAAAGAAGTTACAACACTAGAAACAAGGAAAAGTTTTGAAATTGTATGTGAATGAGCAAGCTATATTCTTACTGATATATACTCAAACAATCCACAAAATGTATTCTTAGTGGTATATGCTCAAACAATGCAAACACGCAATAATTATTCTCAAATGGTATATACTCAAACAATGAAAACATCTAATAAAAACTGTTTAAAACTTTTTGTATGTCTACTCATAAAACACGCTGGAATACTCCTTGGGATATATTGTTGTAATTTTATTAGTTGACTTTTTCATTGAGAAAACAAACAAACTTATCAACATATATCAAATACTTATGGTTAATTTATATTAATATTAAAAATATATACTTATTTTATAATTATATTAATTTGTTTTAAACACAAAAATTAAGCTATACAGAACTGGACATATATCACAATCAATAAAAATGGTAAAATACATCACTTTTGATCACTCTAACAACCCATTTTGAAGAATATAAGTGATTCGGATGATGTTGTAACATGAAATATATGATTTTAAAACAAAATAATATTTTACGCGAAACATGTTTTGGAACTATCTAGCTAACGAGGGCATTGAGTTCGATTCGTGAATGGTTTGATAAGCATGGAGCTTTTGAGATTCCCCTGTGGAAACCTTTTAGAATCCGGATTGAGTTGGATTCTAAATGATTTGACCAGCATTGAGCATTCCAGATTCTCCTGTGCAAACCTTTTACCAAAAAAACTTTTTGATAAAATTAATCCGCAGATAATTCGAAAGTTTTTTTAATATAAATATGCGTTCATTTGCCATAATTTAACGACAGTGATATATAAACTAACCTAATTTCATAAATCTCTGCGAATTTAAAAAACGCAACCCTTCTCTGAAGGATTTTTAAGCTAACAAAATTCCCCGATTCTTTATATTTCAAGACGTTAAACTACTGAGAACCCTAAGGAATATTTTGTTGAAGCAATATATTATGGATAGTCACAAGCTTATTTTAACTGGCAATCCGACGAATTATACTCAAAGTTAAACTACTTAGAGACTTTGGATCGAAGTAGGTCAACTTCGTAGCCTTAAATAAAGAGAATATTTGCGATTCAAGCTACCAAAATCTGTACCGCTCTCTTTGCTTTATGGCATCAAATCCCTGGAACCGATCAGGACGGTGCTGTAAGACAGCAAAGAGTTGTACTTTTAATGCTTTTTCTTCATTCACCATTAACGTCCCATTCTCACATAGATGGAATCATGGCATTTGTGACATCCAACTGATCGGCATATGGTGCAGGCACTGAATTCTCTTTATTGCATTCGATTCCATACTCACTTTAAATATGGCACGCCCGTATG
>JASDQU010680397.1:47304-58903 GCA_032191745.1 Picea mariana
CCCCCTCATGAAAAAGATCGAAAGGGGATCTCAAAGGAGAGAGGAATGAGAGAGAGAGGAGGCTAGTAGAATGAGAAGAGAATCTGCGAGTAGAGAGAAGAAGAGAAGAGACGAGACCTTGTTACAGGCCGTGCTCAGGAACACCTTGTATAAACAAGCATTTGCCATTTAATATAAAGACAACAATTTTTTCTGTACACTTTTATGTTGAAAGAATGTCTGTGAGTGTTCTTTATATGTTGTGAATGTATGTTATGTTTATGCATTTGCAGGAGTTATTTTGGCTTCAAGCTTGAGAGGTCTTTAAGAATTCACACCAGGAAGGTGTGACAGAATGTTGCAGGTTCTGATAGACATGCACACATGGTGCATTTATGAACTCTGCGGAGTCAGACAGAGGCGTGCCAGGTGGGCACATAAGTTGAAATCAACAACTCAAAAGAAAGACCTGTGAGGTTACTGAATACCTCAGGAGGCAAGGCTGTGTACGGAGAACACAGTTGCATACAGAAGCTCTAAGGAGTTTTGTGAAGCTCTGCCAGGAGGGCATTGAGCAGGTGTAAGAAGTGCACAGAAGAAATCTGTTGTGAGTTCTATGTAACTATTCCAGAAGGGCATTGAGGTAGTGTGCAGACAGGCCTAAGAAGGGAACTCTATTGAGTTCTATATTATGGAAGAAGATTCCAAGGAGAGGGATCTTCGCAGGGTTGTTGAACACCCTGAAAGACTCAGTAAGAGGTTGCTTGAGCAAAGGAGTGCCAGGAGGGCATCCAAATTTTCCATTTGAGGGAGAAAGGAAAAAGGACGAGTTTCCTTGGAGGTTGAAGCTACAGGAAATCTCAGGATGGATAGCACCTTTGTGCGCATGTGAAGTCTCTATAGGAGACGCAAAAGTAGAGGAATACCTTGAGGATTCGAAGGCTAAGCTCAGGAGGGCGAGTGTTTTTACACACACAGGACGTAAGAGGTTGTAGAGGCCAGAGAGAGAGAAAAGCCTTTGGAAGGTCTGAGTTTAGTGGAAGCTCAGGAAGAACAATGTCGTTGAGAACGTAGGTGAAACTCAAGAATCGTAGGGCTCGCAGAGGGAAGACAAAGGTCGAGGCCTTTAGTCTTTGAAGAAAATCTTCCAAAACATCAGGAGAAAGTGCCAAAGCTTAGAAGGGAGCATAGTTGTCATTGGATGAGCTGATAGATTCTGGACCGTTGTTTTTTTTTCACGTCCAGAAAGGAGTAAGAGGAGCGCACAAGAAGGGGAGATCGTTAGTCAACGGATCTCTCCCAAATACCCGTCAAACGTTGGATCGGGTGAAGACGTGCATAGTTTAATCTCTGGAGTGCGCGTAGAAGATCAGTGGAACGGACGGTGGAGATACTTCATCAAGAGGTGCCTAAACCCCGTCAGATGTAGGATTGGCATGAGTTGCATGGGGCTTAAACCCTCTCAAGCCGAGCGAAGGTCCCAAAGGGTGTCAGAATATCGAGGCATCGGAGTTCGAGATATCGAAAATCCCATGGACAAGAGATTGGGTAAATCCATAGTGAAAACCCTGATACAAATCAAAACTGTCCATCTGTTGGGACACGTGGCAGAAATCAAGAACCATCAGCATATCAAAGGTTTAGAGACCAAGAGTCCGAGACCCTTTGAGTCGCGAAATAGCGAAAGGATTTCAGTCGTTGATCTAAGGAAGGACGCGTGTCGCGTGATCATCCAATTCGGAGATCCAGACACCGGGACCCACATAAGTGAGTGGTTTTGACTTTTCATTTGGTGAAGTCCGAGGTTTGATCTGAACCGTCCATCCATTTGGGACGCATGTCGAAAATCTGAAGAAGACAGGGTTCGACGTTTCACGAATCTTGAAGACAAGAAACACTTGCATTTTCGAATTGCGAAGTCCGAAATCCCAAAAGGAGGAAAGCTCCGTTATGGGTCCCAGCTGACGTCATCTCGTCATAATGGGGGATCAGGAATCTCCATGGTGAAAACCCTGAAGCAGACCTGATTCGTCCATCGGTTGGGATGCATGGCAGAAATCGAGACCTTCAGGAAAAGTCCCGAAAGGGGACTCATATCGGGAAATCGGGATTCGAGAGATCGGTAAAATTGAAGACAAATGAATTTCGGCATTTGAAACCACGAAGCCCCGAAAAGGAGATAAGACTGTGGTCATATGAAGGGAGGTTGTATGAACCCAAAATTCTATCCCAGGGGACTAGCGGAAGTTGGAGCATATCGGGATAGCGGAGATCGGGAAATCAGGAAACAAAAGGTTGTGACATCGGGATTTTGAAACCCTGAAACCCAATTTTCCATTTGTCTATTGTGAACGGAAAAGCGATCGGGCCTAAAGGTTGTAAGGAGAAGAAAAAGACATGTGGGTCAATATTAATAGAGATTCCAGTGAAGAATTGAAGGATCCACTCCGGCTCGGGGTAAAATTAGAACGATCCTTAAAACCGGGAGGTCAACGCAGAGGCCTTTGTTGAGGCAGAGGGTGCGTCTGCGTCAGGTATGGTATCAGAGCCTGATTCTTATCTGTATATTTCAGGCGAGGGAGGCATATGAGATAAATAGCACTCTGAAGACAGAGTATCAGAGAAAAAGAAGACAGAGTGCCAAGGACTCTGTGGTGGTTGTTAGTAGGTAGGCAACAATCCAGAAGACAGTCAGGAGGACTGTAGGAGAAGCTGAGACACTAGGGATGCAGGAGTGACAGCAGCAGATTTTCCAGGAGGGCAGACAGAGACAGCAACATGGCTACTGAAGGCCATAGGTATGCTGGAAGGAAAATCCCAGAGCTGATGAGCACAGCCAAAAGGGGAAAATAACTTGCCGACATCAGGGCAAGAATGGAAGATCTTGCATTTCAGATGCAGCAGAATAACAAGCCGAGATGGGTGTATGAATGGCCCATGAAGAAGCCGAAGATAAAATGGCCAGTCAAGGAGTTGATGGCTAGAAGACAGCGTAGGATGTTAAGAGGATGGTTGAGGCATGCTGAAAACCTCGACGGACCTGAGGAAATGGTTCAGATATGTGAACCAGAGATTGGGAAAATTCGCGATGAAGAGAATGAAATGGGATCAGCTGAAGATCTCAAGAACTTCCAGGAGGGAAGAGAGGAAATTCCAAGTTGCCAGGTGGGAAAGGAGTTGAGATCAGCTGAAGATCTCAAGAACTTCCAAGAGGGAAGAGAGGAAATTCCAAGTTGCCAGGTGGGAAAGGAGTTGAGATCAGCTGAAGATCTCATGGACTGTCAGGAAGACAGCGAAGGAATTTCACATTGCCAGCTTGGAAATGAAATGAGGTCGATGTAGGATTTCAAAGACTGTCAGGAGGGCAGTGGAAGCATCTCAACTTGCCAGGTGGGTAGAGATAAGAATACGAGACTGTCTGAAAGTCTCATGGACTCAGAGGTGAGTTCAATTCAGCAAGGGGTGCTGATGAAGATGGGATTGGTTGATCTCATAGTCTGCCAGGAGGGAAACAAGAAAATCCCATATTGCCATGTGGGCAAGGATGAGCAGGTGAGTTTGAATCAGCCAGAGCAGCTGACAGAAGAGGAATATCAGGAGAATCTTCTAATGATTGGGGAAATTCAGATATTCCTACCGATTTCCCAAGAGGAGGCAAAAATCTGTGTTGTAGATGCAGCAATAGCAGAAGAAGGACAACCTCTCCCCAAGCACCTTCTATCCAACAGAAGCAGGTCGACAAGGCTAAAGCAAAGAAAAAATATCCCTTCTGCACACTTCCTCTCATGTATCTTGACATGTTGAACAACCTCATCCTCCACAGGTTCTTGACATACTTCCACAAACTGAGCAACGCGATGTCTCCAGCAATACAAGCAGCTCACCAAGATGCAGATCTAGCAAACGCTTTTCCCTCTCCCCTAGGAACTCAATGCAATAGAGGCCATTGCTTCCTAAGGAAGGAGGATTGATCCAAGTTGATATTGGTGGCCACCCACCTTTGCCAACTGTCTTAAAACATTTTTCTGGCAATTTTGGCAATTTACTATTTTTAGTAGGTTTTAACTTCCAAGGCCATTTTGAGGACCTAAATGAAGGTTTTTCGAGATTGAGGTTCTCAATAATAGCCAAAGGCATTATTGAGCCCCCAAAATGAATCTCCTCGATGATACCTTTCCAACGAGCTATCATACGCCTAAAACAGAGATCGTATGCAAAAGTTACAACCATTGGAAGTTGATGTACTAACTTACCCAAACGGGGCCCACATGACTTTTGGCGCTTCATCTCCTAGGGTTAGGTTTTTGGATGTCTAGGGTTTTTGGAATTCCTGTTTATTGTGAAAAGGCCTTGAGAGCCTCATTTTAATCATCTTCTTGTGAATGCGAGTAGCCGCCACATCTCTTCTCAAAGATAAGCTGCCACCATTCTAGCGAGTCTTTCACTCTGTATTTTTACAGTCTCTGTACATTTATTTCATTAATAGAAATTGCATATTATTGTATATTTGTGTTTATGGTTGCATATCTGATATATTTACGTTATATTATTGGATATACGCGATATCTCTGTGCATTTCTTTATTATATATCCGTTCTCATTTTGTGCCGAAAATAATCTAGATCAATGTCGTTCATACAGTATTCCTGGTTGCAATAACCAATCGACCCCAAAAGAAACTAACAATTATCATGACAGAAACACCACACACACAACGCAGTATGCGTGAGCAACATCAAGAATTTGTAACCAATGCTAGGTAATCATCCAAACAATCCTTAGCAACAAAATACCAGTGACTGTGTATCAACCAACCAACTCACCACTGTCGTGAAAATAAATCAACCTTAACAAAATGTTGTAATCACGCATACCCACGCATCAATTTGGATCGGGGCAGTGGCCTTCTCAATTAACAATATTGATTTATTAAACATAAGGGGAGGGACTGTGTAATTTGAGTTATGCAAATAACAATGCAGGGTTTACCATTGCTATAATAGAGGCAGTAACTAAATGTCAAATCAACATGACTATCATATGACCGAATGGGGGAGTCTATAATCAAATTAATCGACAATACATTCAATCCACAATAACCCATAGTAAACTTGACAGGCTCGACAGTATTCTCTACACAATTTCATACTAGAGGCTAAAGGTTTGTTCTGTAGCAGAAAAAGGGAGAATAGAGCCAACTCCTTGTAGTGGTGAAAACTCCGAGGCTGATGGTGTACACACAGAGAGAGCCATGATTCATTCGTGGACAGGTAACAATCCATGGCATGGGGGCATAACAAAAAGGTGAGTCTCCCATTCGGCCTGGCAATGTTATTTAACGCACGCAGGGTATAACCCTCGTGTTCTTCATTCAAATTACCACAGTACTAAGGTGAAGATAGGGTCGAGTAAGAACATAACACCCACTTCGTGACCCTTAGTGGTGGAATCAACCAATGCCCGAGTAAACGAAACACAGTGACGCAGAAAGCCTCCAACCACTAAACCCATAAAAGCCAGAGACTTGGCATAACTGCGAACGTGTGAGGACAACCAGATGACCCAAAACCAACAAAACCCTCCCTCTAAAGACAACAAGGATAACAGAGAGCTAGCACCCAGGGTGACCAATAACTTCTATGGACAATGTTATTGTAGAAAAACCATCAATGCTTCATTCCAAGAACATATTTTTACACAGTTGCAATACTTAGGAAAACACATACCAATACACCTAAGCCAGTAATCATTTAATTACCAGAGCAGAGTAACGAATGGCCCAAAAAAGACATACCTGTAATCAAATTCCTTTAAAACGAGAGCTAGCCGAGCGGTTCCTCTCTACTAATAAATCTGAGCATAACCACAACATCAAGATCGATCAATAGCCCAACTAGGGTGGCAACTAATGGGAGGAGTAAAGGTGACGTGCAGTAAATGCACGTCGCCTCCACCCACATTTCATTAATTCAATAGTACATGCCAAAAATTCTTCATTAACACCATTAATCAAACCATGTATCGAAACCATCACCACATTAAAAGACAATAGCGCGACCAGCATATTCCATTTCACATCATATAACTCAAACAAAATCTCATAACCATTAATGTCAATTACCTTGTCAAATGAGCCACCAACATCCCATTTATCCAAAGATACCATATGTATATCGACCACATAACTCAATTAAATCGCATGGTCATTAAATTGCTAGCTATGATTTACCATAACCATTAAGTCTTTCATGCATATAGTATAGTATATAGGATAGTTTAAATTATTGACCTTTGCAACGGTTGCATTGTTCTCTATTTCCTTCCAATTGTTTGTATGTGGTATAATAAAATTTCAGAGTTAGATCCCATTTTACTTTGCATTTGTTATAGTAATTCTGCCTTTCTTCAAACTGCCTTTTATGTGTTTTCACTAACATGTTTGTTGTGCAGGTGCGATAAGAATAGGTGGCAATGATATCAATCAATAACATAGGCCATAGTAACATAAGAAACCAACATTTCATAAGATCAAACCATAAACAATAACAAAAGATCTCATCAACCATGTAAGCCCTGTCGCACATCAACACAACATAAAAAATGAATAGATCTGATCTTTAATTGTTCAAGGGGGTCCCACGTACTAGTATTATTTATCTTTTATAATAATAGGCTTTAGAAACACTTTGCGGGCAAAACTTTGTTGACAATTTTAATCATCAATAGTACCGAGCATCTTTGAAAGTATCAATCACAAAAAGTGATGTGACCAACACACCTTCCTCAATGTTTTTATCATTATTCTTCTTTGTCACCTTTAGTGAATGATTCTTACTCTACTCATGTGTTTTCCTGTATCAATATTACACATTACATCCTTTATATTTATAGTAGTAACACACAACAATATTTTTTCAATATTTCTCTCCATTCTGCAAATTTCCTTCTCAAAAATTCATTTGTTCAAATTTCTTCCTTGGACTGTTCTTCATTTTTTTCACTATGAGAGATTTATCAAAACTTTTACTTTTGAACCTATTCAAGTGTTGTTATTTTTTGGAGTAACATGCCACCAATAAAATCAAGTAAAATTGTTCCAATTCTTCCTGAAACATTCAAATTGGTTACAAAACTTTGAGATACCTCATTCAACCAATATTTTTGTCAAAGAAACCAAATCCTTTGGATCCATTTTATCACCAATTGCAACCAGTTGGTCACATACATCTTGTATGTGTATCGCATAGTCAACAACATTATTTTTGTCACCGAGTTTCAAAACCTACAACTGGTTATCTATGTAAAGACTCTCAATTTATTCAAGATCTCATACAAATTATATAGTGTGGTTCATATATTATGTGAGCTCTTCATGTTCCTAGTTTGAGGAATGATATTATCTACCCCACTAGAAATTATGATATATTATGCATCTTCAGTATGTGCCTCAAACTTCACTAAATCAGTATGTTGCTTTAGTAGGAGAAACTTCCTTGCTATCTACAATCTTCAATAGCCTATGTTTCATTAACACATTTTGTATTTGGAATTTCCAAACGAAGTAGTTATATCCATCCCACATGATATCTAATAGGGGAATGCTTGAAGAGGTCAACAAAATTCTCCCCCTTGCTTAATAACCAAAATACATTTACTCTTGATACATATTTATAAATTTCCATAATGATATCAAACTAGGATTTGATACCATGTTGGGAAGGAGGAAAAATTCTTCTGTACAGTTGAAAACCAATGCAATTCTAATCCTTTCTAGGATCTATTGATTGATGTGTTACACACTCATATAAACACTCCCAACAATCCTTAATGTATTTTTAGGTTACACAACCTATTCAACTAAGTACAACATAACAATTTTTTCCTACAAAAAATGCATATTGCATCACACATGCACTAGTTGATAATGAATGACACCCAAGAATGTTAACAAAATCATTGAAGGTTAACAATTTTTTCATATGTCAACACAGATAATTTCAAGTGAACTTAAAGTAATTGTGTACCAATCATCATAGTAAAATAACTAACAAATGAATGTGAAAAAAAAGACAGCTATTGTTTAAACTATGGCATGTATAGTATGTCTACATAAGGTACAAGAGTGGCTTTAGGTCAATAATCTTAACTGCATCAACATACAATGTTTTGGATTGCATAGAAAATATCATAGCTTTGAGCTCACTACAAAAATATCTTTACAACCTATGGCTCAAAAATGTTTTATAGTTCTTTGTTCACTATTTACCATAGCTTGTTCAAGCTCCACTTTGTTCATTTTTCATATCTCTCTCATATGGTTCATATATTATTTCATTGTATATATAAGAAGGGTTGCATGGGAGCTTAGTCCCTGCCAAGTAGATTTGGAAATGGAAATGATAGTTTGATTATGGATCCTCCAATTTTGTAACCTTTGTACTTGAAAGATCCAATCATTTGGTAATTATGGGTAATTATGGTTGAATATGTGATCACCAAGAGAATATTTTAGGAAATTGTTGTACATTTTTTTAGTAAAGGTATGAATATGGCATGTAAGTAAGAATCATGCTTTTTTGGATGAACTTCCTCTAAAAACTAAATATAATATGACGATATAACAACAAATTATGAATTTTAAATTTTCATTTCAAGAAGAGCATGAAATGCTTAACTATGGTTTAATATGTGGTAATTGTATAATATGTGGAAACTGTATGGAAAGTTTTTCCTTCATGGTCACTATCATATAGTAATTTCCTCTTGAGTCATGGGTTAGTGCAGTGTATGCATAGGTTTGAAGATTATGCATTGATGGCTTCTGCAGACCAGTCTTTATATTGTAATCTTTCATTAAGTATTTAAGTATTTATGCATTGATGGCTTCTGCAGGGACTAATAATACTTTTAATATAATCATGATAGTAAACATTATATGTCTCTCCTCAAATATTTCCACATGGGTTTTACAATTTCCCTCTCCTTACCTCTCAAACACCTTGATTGGCATGAACTCTAGCCAGATCGAGACCTAGGATCTCCACTACACTTCACTCATTGATAGCATCTATTGCAATGGATCCTCATAGTGTTAGGATAAGTTTAACCTAACAAATTCACTTTCTCATCTAATGACTAAGATCCCAACATATCCATCATTTTTCAAGGACAAGCCAACATTTTCATTGAATCCCTTACATTTACACCTAGGGATTCTAGATCCACTTTCTATTTAGACACCTAAATTTAATTACCTAAATATGGTGATCAAATGTGTAGAGATGTTCTATATTCATGGATCTATAGCCTTGCCGCCTACTTGAAAAACTTCCCAAAGATGATAGATGAGAATATCCTCCTTCTTGCAAGTAACCATTTAAATGAAATTTCCTAAGCATAGTGGTATTATCACCAAACTTCTATAAAGATATATGTGGGGGTCATCAAAGAATAAGCTACCAACAAAACTCTTACATGCATTACTACATGGGATGCATTGTTCTAGGCCTTGAGAAGGAATTTTTATTCTCCGGTTTATTTATCTAACTGAATGTGCAATATGGCCTATCTCTCTTGACTGGAGAGAGTGATAATATCTCTTCACAGAGCTTAAAACAATCTCTTATCACAACAAGTTGAAGGTGTTTAGATAGGGCATCCTAGAAGGAGTCTTAACCTCTTGTGCAAGACTCAAAAAGTATAACTTAGGGATGGTAACTTTCCTTTTTGTTCTGTTAAGGATACCACACTACACATGCTTTGGTTCTATCAGATTACTTAATATATTTGGTGTAAAACTAGAACAAAGTTATATGCATTTATAGTGGATAATAGTTGGAAGGAAGGGATTATAGGTATAGGAATCCCTGTTGATAAGATATTCAGTATGATTATTGATAATATGATCATCTCTTATCACATTTTGAAGACTCGGTGTAAATTTCTATTTGAAGAAGGGTTCTTAGTCAATGTTGTTGAGACACTCTCTAATATCATTTCCATGTTCTTATTATAGCTGCAAGCAGAGTAAGTCAAAATGATATCCCTTATGAACAAGAAAATAGAAAGTGCTTCTTCATAGGTAGAACAAAGCTACAATAGGTTGAGCTTAACGATCTTGAATCTTGAAGGTGATATTTATAGGTTGGTTAGGTCTCTCTCCTCAAGTCTTGGTCATACTCTTGTTGGATCCTCTCAAGGAGTGTAAGGTTCTTCACACTGTTGTAGGAAAATCTGCCTGCGGACAAGTAGATCAACCTCTAGGGCTTGACCTTAACCCTAGACAGAAAAGTGCTTAACGTGGACACTGAATTTATCTCAAATCTATCTAAACTAACACATGAGAAAGAAGGATGATAGAAGTACTTTTTTATCGACGTTTGTCCCTGCATGCTCCGAGTTGCGCTCCAATCTTTTGCTCCTCGCTGAGTTATGCGGGCAAAACAAGATACGACTACTTCCTACTCTATTGATATTAGCTTGAAAACAGATCTACCATTAAATGATAAGGTCATGTAACATCAGACACAAACTAGAAAGAAATAGGCCAAGTGTGTCATATTAATGAGAATAGCGACAGTAGTACTTACAATCGTAGATGCGAATGTGACAGCTTCGTCAAGTCCTCTTTGTCTAACCCTTGACTGAAAGATCCAAGATCTGGATAACAGAAGCTTCACTGATCAATCTCCTTTGGCTGACTGTAAGTTTCCTCCAAGATCATAAGTTTCACATATCCAATTTTTCCCCCTTTCCACCATCATAGAGCCTGTTTATATAGATTAGGAAGGGCATAACCTCTTGAGTTATGTTTAGAACCAGTTGGGAACCTTCTCCATAGATCAGGGATCTGTTGATGAAAGCAAGAATTCAAGCACAACAGCCTCCTAATCTCGAATTTTCTTTTCCTTATTCTTCTCAACGGGCTAACAATTGACCCAGATTAGGGAGCGCTCCTCAAAAAGGGGTATCAGAGCATTGTAGCGCCCCTGTTGTTCCTTGGGAAAGCGCCAGCGCTCTTAAAGTGAGCAGCGCTCCTCCAGAAGGGCCTAAGGGGCGTTATAACACTCCTTGAATCATAGCAGAGGAGCGCCAACGCTTCTGCAGCTATAGTAGGGGAGCGCTCCCCCTCCAAATCAGTGTTTCAGGGATCCTTTCAGGTGTCAAGATTCCTTTGATCCCAGTGAACCAGTTCTCTTCCTTCAAATGAGTCATGTGATGTGTCATAAGTGCTTCCTTAGTGTCATTATCACGGTATCATGTTTGACCTTCATTTGCGACACCAATGATCAACTTACGACACTTGTGAAAGTTGATAGGGAAGATGCGACACTTATGACAGTTGACAGGGACAATGCGACACTTATCCATCTGAAAAATTTTGACGTGTAACAGAATGCCCCCCAAAGTATGAATTCAGAAAATGCGAACGGATGACTAAATTTCTTTGTAGACGTTCAAGAAAGGGTATAGACTCAGAGAAGCTGACGAAAGCTGCACACAAACATCCAACAAATATCATGACATATTTCAAAACCCAAGGCAGGCATACCTATGCTTGGGTGATCAAGACTTTTAGATATGTCTGCCATAAAATACACTGCGGATCCATAATTGTATT
>JASDQU010680398.1:13883-28347 GCA_032191745.1 Picea mariana
GTAAATGAATACCAAGGAGAACTCTTCTAGTCAAAATTGACTAGAGTATTCATTTTTTGGAATTAGTCCATTCGGTCCAAAAAGGGGGTAAACTTGCACCGAATATACGTCCTTTCAAATACGTTTAACGTGTGTGAAATAAAACAAGCTCACTTGACAATATTTTCATTTTTAAAGAGTCTGAAAAGATCTTAAATGAGACTCTGTAATGGGGGGACGTCCTGTAGGTAATATCCAGAAGAATTCATATGCAATTTCATGGCGGGATTGAATAGGGCTCCCAACCCTAACAGAAATCTTGCAACATGAGCGCCATAATACATAAGGGATTCTAAACTATGGCTCCCATGGAAGGTAGGATCTATCATCGACAAAACGACATTTTTAAGCAGATGAGAATCTTCAATCGCTTGTTAATGGGGACAAACCTAGGGTAAGTTGGAAATGGTGACTGATAATGCAAAAATTTCAGGTGGATGCAACCTATACTAAATTCTAGTTACAAAAACATCCCCTGTAGAGAGTCTTGAGAAAGACTCGGTCAATTGACAAAAAGGGACCAAAAATATCCAAAGTATAGCTCTAAGACCCGCAATGATAACTAAAAAACTACAAGGGTCTTTCCATTAGTTGAATTTTTTGGAAAAAATAGCAAACTATAGAAAGTGGGTTTCAAAAATTTATATAAAATATGGCTATTTTACCAATTTACTAATTCCTTTTTACCATTTCACCCAAAAATTACCCAAATTGGACTAAACCCTTGAACCATACTTTGAATATTCTCAAATATTGGAGCAATGAAAACCCCGACTGCCCAGATCAAGTAAGTATTCTATCCCTAGCTTTCAATTCCATTCTTTCATTTTTTAAATTTTATGAAAAATTGGGGGTTAGGCCTCATTTTTTCAACATGAATCTACACATGTGCAGGTTGCCTCAAAGAAACCAGTGGGTTTCCATTGCTGGTAGAAACACCAGTCATGGATATCCACAACTATCTAAACTAGAAATTGTGGATGCCCAGTGTTAACTTTGAAAAGACAAAAATTGACTTTTTTTTTCTTAATCTTAAGTAGGATGTTTGTTCACTAGAGGGAATGTGAACACGAAGAGGTTGCTTGGGTAGTATTTGATGATGATGATGACAAGAAAGTGCTCCGAGAATGTGGCATGTACAATTTTTTTCAAATTGGTGGTATGAGAGCCCAAAGGAGACTATTGAATCTCTTGATTGATTATTGGCACCCAGATGCAAAATCATGCATACTTGGGGGGAAATCACTGACGATCATTGTGGAATATATATAATTCACTGTAGAATACTACAGACAAATATGAGGAATCCATTAATGGGGTCAAATGGAAACCAAGGTACTACATGAATCCCTATGTGTGATGATTTGTGTTGATGTTGAACACAAGGAAAATTATTTATTCAACGACTAATGATGTTTTTTCATGTATTCAGTGCAAGGTCACCTATCAATGATGGAAATAGGCCCAGGGTGAAACCCTATGTCATACTCTAAGAGAAATGTGTCAGAGTCAATAAGAGTAGACCTGCCAACAAGAAGTCAATGGGGACCTTCTATACTAGCACGAGTAAATGAAAAAGATACTTGTAATGATGAGACATACTTAATTGAATTGGGAAGGACGACATGCAAGGATATATACCAACTGTAGAATGGTTGAATCAGGCTGAAACTTTGCTTGAAAAAAACCATGACACATTATGTGACTTAGGAAGAATGGATTATAAACTAGGATACATTTGTAACATAGGAGGCATCAACAAACACTCCATATGGTTGGAAGAATAAACAACTAGGGGATATAATACTCAGTAATGAGAAAAAGTCTCCTAAAGCCATACTAAACCCAAAATGATGAGATACTAACTCAATATTTTTCTTTGTTCATGGGTGAAAAAAATGCTTCCAACAAAAGAGATGGATTGTTTCCCCCCTTCTTTTAGTTTTTTTTAGTTTTTTGGTCTTTTTTTACATTATTAAATCCCAAAAAAAGAATAAAATAATTCTATAGTACAATGGAGGAAACACATGTCACGGGAAAGAAAACTAGTTCGAGAGAACAAGGAACATACATATGCTCAATGCAAGGAAGCATGTGCAGGATAAGGACAATTAGGGGGATTTTCCTCCAGGTTTAAGGTTTTGAGTCACAAAGGCATAAGCTGCAAGGAAGGGAACTCATAGGAATGCATAATAAATGGGTTCAACAATGGCATGTTGAAGTCTTCATTAGGCCTAAAAAAATGAGCATTCAATATGAAATGAAATTGGAGCTCAAGCTCATGTTCTTTTTCATAAATTTAGTCTCATGAGCCTGAAAAGTGTAAAACAATACCAAGGAGAATTCTTCTAGTCAAAATTGAATAGAGTATTCCATTTTCATAATTAGTCCACTCGGTCCAAAAAGGGGGTAAATTTGCATCGAATATACATCCTTTCAAATCCATTTAACGAGTGTGAAAGAAAATAATCTCACTCGATAATCTTTTCATTTTTAATGAGTCTGAAAAGATATTAAATGAGACTCTGTAATGTGGGGGAGTCCAGTAGGTAATATCCAAAAGAATATTGAGTAAGAAGAATTAATTTCATATGCAATGTGATGGTGGGATTGAATCAGACTCTCAAGCCTAACGAAAATCTTGCATCATGAGTGCTAGAATACAAAAGGGGTTATAAACTAGGGTACCCATGGAAGGTARGCTCTACCATCAACAAAAMAACATTCTTAAGAAGATGAAAAGGATTTTTCRCTTRTTAATGGGATCAAACCTAGGGTAAAGTGGTAATGGYWAYTGATAATGAAAAAATTTYAGGTGGATGCAACCTATACTAAATGCTAGTTACAAAAACATCACTTTCCCARAGTCTTGAGAAAGACTCGGTCAATTGATGAAAAGGGACCAAAAATATGCAAAGTATAGCTTTAAGACCTGCAATGATAACCACAAAACTACAAGGGGCTTTCCATTAGTTGAATTTTTTGAAAAAAATAGSAAACTATAGAAAGTGGGCTTCAAAACTTTATATAAAATAGGGCTATTTTACCAATTTACTAATTCATTTTTACCATTTCACCCAAAAATTACCCAAATTGGACTAAAACCTTGAACTTTCCTTTGAATATTCYTGTATATTGGAGCAATGAAAACCCTGAMTTCCTAGATCAAGTTAGTATTCTATCCCTAGCTTTCAATTCCATCATTTCATTTTTTTAATTTCATGAAAAATTGGGGGTTAGGCCTCATCTTTTCAACACGAATATATGCATCCATAGGTTTCCTCAAAGAAACCCGCATATGTACATTGTTGGTAGAAACACCAGTCATGGATATCCGCAACCAAACTAGAAATTGTGGATGCCCAAAGTTAACCTTGAAAAGAAAAAAAATAACTTATTTTTTCTTAATCTTAAGCAGGATGTTTGTTCACTGGAGGGAGTGTGAACATGAAGAGGTTGATTGGGAAGTATTTGATGATCATAATGATAATAAATTCCTTTGAGAATGTGGCATGTACAACGTTTTTTAAATTGGTGGTATTAAAGCTTAAAGGAGACTATTGAATCTCTTGATTGACTATTGGCACCCAGACGCAAAATCATGCATACTTGGGGGGAAATCACCGACGATCACTATGGAATATATATACTTCATTACAAGTTTTTCTTGCAGAGGGGAAGTTCCTAACTTTAAATCTCTTGGGGGAGGTGGTCAACCTGTCAATGGTAATATCAATGAATACTATGAAAATGGCACAGAGAAGAGTGGTTCCCAGGTGCCTATCAATCACATCACCAATATTAGTCTCCAAGTCATATTTTACACCATGGTCCACATTGTGGGATCCAACTCCTTGCACTTGGCTTCTCCAAGATTAACTATACCAACAATATTGATGTCATCATTCCTCTTCGTGACGAGCTTGAAGACATAGGTAACTTTTATTTTATGTTAATTATTTTTTATTTTTTGATGATACATTATATGTACAAATGAAATCATTTTATCTTTTTGGTGAGATCCAAAGTATTAACCCGTACTTCTTCAAATGTGCATACAAAGAATCTATGAGACCAGCAGGCGTTCCACGAGATAGTCATCGGGGAAGAGAGGAGGTTGGGCCTAGAGAGGATGAAACGAGGACTCTATGGACCGTGGGTAGGAATCAAGAGGCTCTCATGCATTCCATCCCCATGGCCACAATAGATGACCTGCCCACATGGATGCAACATCATGTAATCATAGTACCTCATACATGGGTCTGTATGTTCCATCATCTAGCTAATGTTGTAATTTACTATGACAGGGTTCATCAGCCTCAGGCCTAGACTATTATGTGACAAGAGAACCATTTTGTAATGATATAGATTCAATGATAGTAGCCCAAGATTTTTATTATGGGCCTCATTTTGGACACACACACATATTTTTGTGTGATGTTTTTGTATTTTTACTTTCAAATGACAAATATTTACATGTGTGAAATGTGTGATTAATGAGACAAATGCCAATCTAAAATATAATTAGCATAGTCATAATCTACTATATTATCATGCCTAGGAACATGCTCATAAGTAATGAATTCAAATGATCATTCCAAAATATGTGCCATAAGGAAAGGACACAATAAGATCGAATCATGGATCCGGTAAAGACCATTCAACTGCGATACCACCAATTGAGAATCTAGGAACACCTGAAGGAATTGAATGCCATGTGACAAAACATCTCGTAAAATATCTATAACGACGCTATATTCGACAACATTATTGGTAGTTTCTCCAAGACACACACCTCTAGTAGACACTAGCTGGCTAGTAGGAGAATAAATCACCAAATTTTTGGAAGCCAAGTTCAAAGAATGGAAACTAGAACCATGCACGTATCCAATATAACCTGACAATTCCTCGGGAATCTACCACACACAAAAATAAAAATAATCACTAACGCAAAAAAAACACGGAACTTCAAAGTAAATTTATGTACAAAAATAAGCATTATTTACAAAATAACTAACAACCAATCTATGAGGCTCAAGCGTAGTACTTTTTAAGGTAGATCCCATTTCTAGGCTCTAAAAACGCATTCCCCTCAAAATATGCTAGCTCATAAGACCCTTTCTCCAACACCCATTGCACAATATATGGATTGTACCACATAGGGTTTGTAACATTCCCTCGGCCACCCACAGGCCAGGGGATGCCACTCCAGAGAAACCTCTCATGCTCTGACACCAGTTGGTAACATCCCCGACCTTATACAGGCCAGACTATGCTACTCTATGGAACATTTTCATTCTCTAGCTATGGAACATATGATAACATACCTAATAATCGACTGAGCTATGCCACAAAGACTTTCTCTTAAAACTCCATTCAACTTAAACTCGTACATACAATACTCTTACAGAAGCTTTACATACAAACATGAACAAACCAGTACATTTTGTAATATACGAATTTATACTGAAATAATAGTAACCACAGATATGCAACATATACAGGGAATTACCCATAAACATACAGGCAATTATAATCACATATATGATAAACCGTAACATAGGCATGTAAATAACAAAGCAACATATCATTTTATCATACAATTGGTACTTATCTTAGAAATATTGTCACCAACTGCACACAGACTTTCCAGGAACCTCCCAGCCTTAGACTACATTGTTCATCACTCTCAACAGTGAGTCACCCCTAAACTGGGACTGAACTCCACCTAGGGTCAAGGGTTCCTAACCAGGATAAGGCTCATGGACAACAGGAAATACTTCGTCTCAGGTGCTCACTGAACTAACAACCTACAACCTCTCATTCCCCACATGCCTGTCCCACCCAAGGAAGTGTGCCCCTTCTCTGTTCAACAGTCCCTTGGCTGCCCCACTTCCCTTCCAGGGCTTTAGAAACATGCTAGATCAGAAGTCTCAGATCACTGTAGCTACATTTTAGCACCTTCGGGAATCAATCCCCAACAATTCTCACACTCAGAGAATTTCTCAGGGGCATGACAACCCGCTTCTTCAATCCCGCTCCCAGCTAACTAGGTACACCAACCATAAATGGTTATGGGAACAGGCTCATAAATGGAGAAATGGATGTCTCAAGGATAATGGAATGCGTAAGTGAAAATGGTCATGGAATCCTTGGCTGGATAACTAAGTGTGGAAAGGAATCACTGTGAAAACTCTTCGTGAAAGTGATAGTGAGAATGATGGTCAAACTACTGGTAAGAAAATCCCGTGAAAAGTGACCAAATGAGCTAAGTCCCCCATGATATGAATGCATGTCCCCAACTTGACACTTGTCATATTGGAAGTTACTTTGGTCCACTTGTCCCCAACTTTAGAACTTAGGATAAAATAATTATCCCAACTTTATGCTTTAGGAAATATTAATATAATATTCCCTTGACTTTTGGCCCTCCCTTTCCCTAACTGGTCAAGTTTAGTCCCCCATCTCTTTTATCATGGTCAGTCTTCACGCAATGATGTATTTTATATTAATCATGAGTCCTGTACAAAGTAGGCGCATTGGCCTTTGACATCTAGGCGTTCCGGCCTAGTACCAAAACATAAGCATCCCAGCTTATAATAACCATCTTACCAACCTATAACACATATCATATACATGAGGCTCATTGTCCTCCATACTGTGCGCACCTTAGTTATTGTGCACAGTATCCAGAAATGTGCATACTACCTCATTTTATTGCATAATTCATGCACGCACTATGCCACATGACATGCATTACCAAATGATGTCAAAACAACTCACCATCTTAAGTACATTTATATTGCATTTACAATTGGGTTTGGCCGAGGGATATTACAATCCCTTCCCCTTATTTATGCACTATCCTCAATGCATCTTACACCCATATGCAACAGAGTTTTCAAAAATATTCAAAAATATGTGGGTATTCTGTCCGCATTGCATCCTCATGCTCCCAAGTAGCATCCTCAGGACTATACCAGGTCCATTGAACCTTTACAAGCCATATGGATCGGTTCTAGATCTGTTTGAATTTCCGGTCCAAAATGCACACCGGATGCACTTGAAAAGTGCCTTCTTGCTCCACCTGAATCACATTCTAGTCAATAACATGATTAGAATTAGGTATATATTTCCTTAGCAATGATACATGGAAGACATTATGAACACACATAGATGCAGGCAATGCAATCATATAGGCAACTGGACCAATCCTCTCTAGGATTTCAAACGGCTCACAAAATCTGGCTGCCAACTTGGCGCAACTTCCTAGCTTCAGGGAACTCCTATTAGCTTTCACTTTCAGGAAAAGATGATCACCCACTTTGAATTCTTTATGGGTTCTGTTCTTATCGACATAACTTTTCTGTTTTTCTTGGGTAGCTTTTAAATTCTTCTTATTTTTTTTCATTTGGTCCTCCATCTCCCTGAGCAACTCTGGCCCAACTACTGTCCTATCAGGTGGATTATCCCATCTCCCTGGAGTATTTCACTTTCTGTCGTAAAGTGCTTCAAATGGGATCATCTTCAATGATGCCTGATACCCATTGTTGTAAACGAATTCTACCAAGAGTAGGTAGTCTTCCCATTTCGATGGTTTGTCCATCACATACATTCTCAGTATATCTTCTATCACTCTGTTCACCCTCTCTGTCTATCCATCAAAATCAGGATGATAAGTTGCACTAAAGTTTAGATTCATTCTGGATCCTTTGAATAAATTCAAGGTGAAATTCGAGTCTCTGTCGGACACAGTTGTTTTAGGAATTTCGTGCAATCGTGCCACTTCCTTTATAAGAATATCAACAACATCTGCTACCTTGTGAGTAGTTTTCAGTGGACTAAAATGGGCATCTTTCATAAGCTTGTCCACCACCACCATGATCGAATCATGCAGCTTTCATATTCTAGGCAATCCCGTAATAAAATCCATTGTCACCATTTCCCACTTCCATTCAGGAATGGTTAAAGGTTGCAGCAACCCTGCTGGGTGCCTATTCTCATCTTTAACTTTCTGGCATTCCATAGATCTAGTGATGTAATCGACGATCTCTTTCTTCATACTTGGCCAAAAGTAATGGCTCTTGATTGCTACCATGGTTTTCTGATATCTAGGGTGCCATGCATAAAGAGCATTATGCATTGCATGCAAAATCCTATGTTTCAACTCCTGGACATTTGGAACAAAAATTATGTTCTTGCACAACAATATTTCATCTATTCCCAACTTATAATTATCCACCTTTTGTGGCATCTTACCCTGCTCTAGCATTACTACCAATTCTCTGTATTGCAGATCTGCATTCACAGCCTCCATAATTTTTCTTTTAATATTAGTCTGATACATGATAATAGTTGTATCATGTAATTCATGCACCCTCCTGCTGAGTGCATCAACCACTTTATTGTCTTTCCCCTTGATATGCTTTATATCAAAGTCATATTCGCTTAAAAATTCTAACCATCTTCTTTTCCTATCATTTAGAATTGGCTGATCAAATAAATATTTTAGACCATTGTGGTCTATTCTTAGCTCAAACTTCTTTCCCATGAGGTAGTGTATCCATTTCCTCAAGGCATGCACTATGGCTACCAACTCCAAATCATGAGTGGCATAGTTTCTTTCATGATCCTTCAACTTCCTTGATTCATAACATATGAAAAACCCATTTTGACTAGGACTCCACCAAGTCCTTCATTACATGCATCCGTGCATACGATGAAGTCTTCTTCTGGGTCTGTGATCCTTAATATTGGATCACTTGTCAATAATTGTTTCAAGTGTTGGAAACTCTTCTCACAATCCAATGTCCACTGAAACTTCACTCCCTTTCTTTGCAAATAAGTGATTGGGTGTGCAATTTTTGAGAATCCTTCAATAAATCTTCTGTAGTAGCCTGCAAGACCCATGAATGATCTCACCTCTGTCACATTCTTCGGTGTTGACCATTCTCTAATGGCCTCTATCTTCTCAGGGACCACTACTATCCCATCCTTTGAAATGATATGCCCCAAATAATGAATCTGTTTCTGATAAAATGAGCACTTGCTCAATTTGGCATATAACTGATGCTCCTCAAATGATGTTCATGCTATTCCTCTGACTTGGAATATATAATAATTTCATCCAAAAATACAATGACAAAATTTTCCAAATACTCTCAGAAAACACCATTCATTAAGCACATGAAAACAGCTGGTGCATTTGACAACCCAAATGGCACCACTGTGAACTCATAATGACCATACCTTGTCCTAAAGGTGGTCTTGATAATATCCTCTTCTTCAATCCTTACCTGATGGTATCTTCATCTAATATCTATCTTTGAAAATATCTTTGCATCCTTCAATTGATCAAAGAGGTCATCAATCCTTGGCAGAGGATACTTGTTCTTAACAGTCACTTTATTCAATTGTCTGAAGTCAATGCACAATCTTAGTGTTCCATCTTTCTTTCTCACTAATAAGACTGGGGCACCCCAAGGTGACACGCTTGGCCATATATCCCCCTTCTTTAGAAGTTCTTCAAGCTGCATTTGCAGCTCCTTCAATTCTGGTGTACTCATTATGTAAGGAGTCTTTGATACTAGCGTTGCTCTAGGCATTAAATTTATAGAGAAATCAATGTCTCTCCTTGGGGGTAGTTTGGGTACCTCCTTGAACACATCTTCAAAATCTTCCAGGACTACATAATCTTCCAAAGTGGTATCCAGGAATGTGCATACTACATCATTTTATTGTTTAGTTCATGCGCGCACTATGCCACATGACGTGCATTACCAAATGATGTCAAAACATCTCACCAGCTTAAGTACATTTATATTAAATTTACAATTGGGTTCAGCCGAGGGATATTACAGGGTTGAACTTGCCTACCCCCAAGGAATAGTATCCTTGTCATAAACTATGACAAGGTATCCTTTGGAAAACACCCTAGGATGAATAAAATTGTCATACTAAGACTTGAATCTTTTATTATGTACTTCATTTTCCATTTTCGCATCTTGACGTTGCTTGTCAAGTTGTTCAAGGTAAACGAGATGTTCTTTGATATGAGTTGTATCTAGAAGGATCTTGAAAATGATCTTGAGTGAAGGGATTTCACACTCAAATACTTCCTCAACTCCATGGATGAGTTGAAAAGGAGAGAAACCCATTGTTGTCTTAATTGAGGTTTGATAAGCCCATCATGTTGGATATAGCATCAAGTGCCAATTCATTCTGGGTCAGTTGATATTTCTTATCAATATCATTTTTAAATATTTGTTAATGGATTTAACCTAACTGTTAGTACAAGGATAGTAGGGAGATGATTGCTCCTACCTAAAACCTAGTTTTGATGCTAACACTAACATCATGCAGTTCTGAAAGTGACTTCCATGGTTAGTGACAATTGTTGGAATATTGAGATGGGGGCCGAATAAATATGATCACTTTATTATCACTTTTAACCACAATATGTAATCATTAATTTCATCAACAATATATCATCAATATATTATGACTAGTATAAATCAACAGAGCATAATAGGCATCCACAAAAACACAATACATCAGGATTTATGTGGAAACCCAATTGGGAGAAAACCATTCAATGATTTTCTTATATATCAAAATAATACATTCTTTTTAAGCACCAAATTCTCAATTCTCTAGCTACAACTATAAGGAGGCTAAAACCCCTTATTTACATGTTCCAACCTGAAGGAAGCTACAATTCCTGGAATTTTATGTCTCCAACCAGAAGGAGGCTACAACCTTGTGATTCTCATGATCCAACTTGAAGGAATATCCAACTCCCTGTTTCCTACAGCACCAAACAAAAGGAGTCTACAACCCCCTTTCCTTGCCCCATCCTGCCGCCATGAAATATAAGTGTAGAACAAACCATCACTACCACAATCACTGCCACTATCACCATTACTATCACTATCACTGTCACTTCCACTGTCACTTTCATTGTCACTGCCAATGTCACTGTCACTACCATTATCACTGTCACTATCACATCAACCTGTAACTTGTCACGTCAACATATCACTGTATTCAACCTGTCACTATCACTGTACCATCAACCTGTAACTGATCATCAACATTAGCTATACCAAAACCTGTACCATATTATCCATCAATTGTGTACCAACATATGTAGTATAACATGCATCAATCATGTACCATAAGATATGCCAAATTACGATACCATAACATCAAGTTAATCATGCATCAAATCATGTATCATGTACTAGATCATCAACCATGTATAGAACCTATACCATATACCATATCATATATCTTTACCATATCATCAATGAAGAGACTCAAAGAACCAAAGCATGTGCCTCATGCATGTGCCACCATACATCATGTATATACCTCAACCATACATATACAAAACAAACACATAAACATACCTATACCTCTGTAGTTGACCTGATATATAATAGTGTTGACCTAGAAGATTTCATCTGACCTTAGGGACCTGGTACAATCATTTCCCCCAAAAATTTCTTTTCCTTGTGGGACTAAGACATGATGTGACACAGGGCCTCGTGTGACAGGAACTGTGCAACTCATGGGGGTGCCTTGTAGGAAACTAATAGTATTACCCATGGGAGTCAACCAAACTAGGGTTTCCTCATAAATATTCACTCTCCTTTGCAACCCTGAAACTCCCGCACTTCTCACTTGTCGCTACCTCATATTTCATCATCGCAAAACTTACTAATAGATCACTAGTTCACTAGAATATGTTTAATAGAATGAGTGAGTGAATGTACTTGTGAATGACTTATTGAGGTGTATTTATACTTTTTTCAGGTAGCCTCTTTCCTTAATCTTAGGGTCTTCTTAATTTTCTTGCTACAACCAATTTACTCTTTCATTGAATACTTGTAACCAACTAGGGGATTTTTTACCATTCTTTAGGAATAGGTCCTAATATTATCACAGTAAGTCTGCAATCTTCTCAACTTTCTCATCACTCCAATAATCTCCTATTTGCGTAAACTTGGGATTCTCTGTCGTCCCAATGTTTACCTTTCACATCTTTATAGGTTGTGTATATTCGATGGATTCAAGATTTGACCCTTCTATTGCTCATTCTCCTTCTATTTTGGGTACCTGTGCATTCCTTGGATTACCTTCATCTTGCTCTTCTTTAGCTACATTGTAGCACTCCAATAGCTCATGGAAAATCATCTTGGCCCTATGCACATTGCATATTGGCACCACCTCCATTGTCCCTTATTCTGAAAAGATATTCGTTCGGATAGCCTGTAGCATTTCATCTATTGATGGAGATTCATGTTAAAATCTGAATGTGATTTTGAACCTCTAGAACATTTCTTCCCATCCCATTGTCTCCCTGCACATATCCAATTCCAAATACCAGTTCCTCGAAATTGTGTCCATTGTGTGTATAAATCTGTGTGTCCACTTTATTTCCGGTACTGAACTCCATAAATCCTTGCATTGTTCAATACGACCCACTAGATCACTCTCCATTGTATACTTATGCGCAATATTTTCTTCCTCAATACCAAACCTTATTTGCATTAGTTTGTTGCACTGTGACTAGTCTTTCATTCCCTCCCTATGTGCATCCCACAATCTAGCTAGATTCACCCTTAATATAACATCTACTACAAAAAACCTTTCTTGTTCAGGTACCTGCAACTCAAATTCATTTACAAACATGCTTATATCATTTAATCCATCATACTTGGGTGGATCACACAGCCCTATACCAATCCAATGCAAGGATCGAGTTATGCGTGCACATCGTCTAGTTGATACCTCATGCATTCTCTATTTCCAATGCTCTAGACCTTCATGAGAATATGATGCACATGAAATAATACTTTACCAACTTAACACATCATCCATAGTCAGTTTGACATAATCTTCCATCCGCGCAGTCATGTTATATAAATTGTCAATGTCGTTCCCTCTTTTTGGCTCTATGTATCTCTTTCCTTCTGATTGGTCCAAAGGTGCAATAACTTTCAAATCTATCACTTCAAATAGCATCTCCCTCCTCCTCAAATTGATGTTTTCATGGTTATCAAATGCCCATTCCAATCTCATCAAAGATAGATATGTTTTACTATCATCTATGATCTCAATAAATTCAAAGCCTTCCATGCTACGCACCCCATCTATGTTCACAGGTACTCATGTCAAATGACCAATTGGTAATATTTTGTGTTGATTCATGAGCCTAAGATAAATAATATACCATACTAACTTGGGTTTTCCCATCAAATACCATGTCTACTTAGGTAAAACATTCATGTCAAACCCTAAGTCCAAGATAACAGTATCCACATCATACTCCCCAATCTGTGCATTGAATTTGAATTCTCCATTGGTTCTCTTCCTGCATGCTAGCACTAGAAGTCACCTTTAGATTTCATTAAAGGTAATCCCAATACCCATCAGTTTATATGTCATAGGTAATTGAGTTTTTAGTGGTCAAATGGAGAAAACTCAATAATAATAGCATTCTAACTCAAAAATTTGGACTAGCATGCACCAGCCATTGAGGTCTTGAATCAACTTCAGTCAGTAAGTTGGAGTAAGGGTCAGTAGGAGAAAGATTTAGTGAGAAAGGTGTAGAGGTCCGCTATGAACATCATATTTTCCACAACCTAAGGAGGAAAAACATAAACACAAGGTCCTCGTGGATTCAAATTTCAAGGAAGTTGAAAGAAATCATAACAGTACTATAATCAAACATTTATCATAATACAATTATAAAAATCCATGTGAATCAATCAAACATGAAATATCTTAGTATCAGAGGCAAATAATATGGATTAATAAAGATGACTTAGATTAACCAAGATGTCTCAAAAAAAAATACATAAGTAGAGAACTAGTTGTTCTCATTCAAAATATTACAATATCAGGGAGCCTAGCTCAACCATTCGACCATAAAAAAATATCAAAAATGAGTATATATACTCAGAACTGCTACAAATACCAGTAGCTTGTTCGAGCCCCTACATTCAAAGCTTCCAGTCAGTGCCTGCTCTGTCAGAATCTACAATCCTTCTCATGTTATATGTGAGACATGAGAAGTTATGCATTTTACAGGAAAATCCATCTAGGAGGAAGCTTTGGGTGGACAGTATGCCTTCATGGATGCTCTTTGCAACACTTTCCATTTATGGGGTGATACGAGGTCTCAACTTCTACCCCTATCTTCAATAAATTCCTTCATTAGGATCAGGATGAGGCCTGGCACCCATGAATGCTTCCAGGCAATGCTCATGACTTATTCAAGTCAATCCTGATGCCTCGAGGCTTTGCAAATATTCGCCTGTGACCAATACGGGTGTTGTAGGTGATAATATCCTTCTTCATCACCCCTTCATGCTTGTGACCTCGATATGTGACCTAGCGCTTATCTCGTATGACGCTT
>JASDQU010680398.1:47922-67579 GCA_032191745.1 Picea mariana
CGAAAATGACTTCGTCCGGTCCACCCACGTAAAGCAACCGTTATCAATCTTGAAGTTGAGAAAATTCTCAAAGCTGGATTTATTTACCCTGTGGCTACAACTGACTGGGTTTCCAATCTTGTTTCGATTGATAAGAAACAAGGAAAAATCCGCGTGTGCGTTGATTATAGGGACATTAACAAAGCTTGTTCTAAAGAAAACTTTCCTACCCCCTTCGTTGACCAGATCGTCGACGATTGTGCCGGAAGTGAAATCTTCTCTCTGATGGATAGCTTCTCCGGATATAATCAAATCAATATCGTACCCGTGGACCAACACAAGACCGCTTGTATTTGTCCTTGGGGCACTTTCACCTACCGGAAATTTCCATTCAGTTTAAAGAATGCCGGTGCAACTTTTCAACGTGCTATGTCTTACGCCTTTCATGATGTAAAGCACATCGTGCAACCCTATCTTGATGACTTACCCGCTCATTCCATGCACCATGTAGATCATCCAATACACCTCCACGCCATTTTCCTTCGATGTCGGTTTTACCACATACGCTTGAATCCCCACAAATGTGTTTTTTGCGTAGAATCCGACTGACTTCTGGGATTTATTGTTTCATGTCAAGGGATCAGGGTAGATCCTTTGAAGGTCAAGGTGATTCTCAATCTCCCTCCTCCTTCCTCACTTCGCAAATTACAAAGTTTGCAAGGGAAGGCAAACTTTCTTTTTCGTTTCGTCATGAACTATGCTGAGCTAACTCTTGGATTTACGTGACTGCTCAAGAAAGGTTTTGAGTTCATATGGGTTACCACTACCAACAAAGCTTTTGAAGCTTTGAAACTGTCTTTGACACGTACCCCACTACTCTTCCCACCTGATTACAGTCGAGATTATTTCCTTTACCTCGCAGCCTCGGACTATACCATCGCTATGGTTGTCGTCCAGGAGGATGATTCTCATGAAGAACATGTCATCTATTACTTGAGTCAGAGTCTCACGACTACCGAAACCAAGTATTTACATGTTGAAAAACTAGCCTTGGTAGCCGTCCAAGCTGTTCAACGTTTCCGGTACTATATCCTTTCTCACAAGACTACGGTAATTTCTAACTGCAACCCTATGCAACACATTCTTACATGCCAACTGCTAGGGGGAAAATACTCCAAATGGATCGTAATACTCCAGGAGTTTGACTTAGATTTCAAACGTGCTAATTCCAAGAAATTCTTGGTGTTTTCCGAGTTGATATGTGACCTTCCTTGCTCTGAGATGGAAAATGTAGCAGCAGATTCATTACCCGATGAATCCCTTTTCCTGATTAGTTCCGATGACCTTTGGTACAGAGATATCATCATATATCTCCAAACCCAGACTTTTCGGCCCAATTTGTCTAGCACTGATCGCCGTCAAATATGCTACCAAGCCCGTCAGTATATTATCCTTGGTGATACTCTTTATCGTCGTGGGATTGACTCCATTTTTCGATGCTGCCTCACATTTGACGAAGCCAAGAAAGCCCTAAATGACTTCCATTCTGGAGCCTGTAGTGGTTACATGTCTGGGTATGCTACTGCCCAGAAGATCTTATGAGCAGGGTATTTTTTGCCTTCTTTATTCAACGATTGTATAATTGCTGTCCAAAAATGCCATGCTTGCCAAACCTACAACAATAAAATACGATCACACCCTGCTCCTCTACACCCTGTGGTCTCTGTTGGTCCTTTTGCAAAATGGGGTATCTATTTCATGACATGTCACCCTCACTTAGTCAGGGGGCATGGATACATTATTGTAGCTGTAGATTATTTTATGAAATGGGCCGAGGCAATGCCAACATTCGACAGCACCGGAAGGACTGCAACATTATTTATATTCAAACACATCATTGCTCAGTTTGGTGATCCTCAAGATATCGTTACTGACCATGGTAGCCACTTTAGAATCTTCATGATGTTTGAACTCAATGAAAAGTTGGGTCTTCACCATGACAACTCAACACCCTATTACCCACAAGCCAACGGCCAAGTTGAAGCAATAAACAAAATCCTCATTACCATGCTTCGACGAATGATAGTGATTCACAAAACGAGTTGGCACACGATGTTGTTTTTAGCATTATGGGCTTACCGTACATTCATTAAGTCTGCTACTAGGTTTACACCATTCCAGTTAGTCTATGGTCTAGAAGCCATCTTTCCGATTGAATGTGAGATACCCTCCCTAAAACTAGCCGCCAAACTTCTCCCAAACACTTCTGTCAAAGAAGAACGTTTGTTGTATCTCATGCAATTAAACGAAACCCGTCGTGATGCCACCCTAGTTATAGAAGCCCAGAAGAAATGTGTCAAAGCCCAATATGACAAACATGTCAAGCCACGTGTTTTCTTCGAAGGCGATTTGGTTCTCCTTTATGAACAAGATCGGGATATGCTAGGAGCCGGAAAATTTGAAGCTATGTGGTGAGGTCCTTATATCGTCAGACGAGTTTTGGAGAAAGGAGCTTACGAGTTAGTGGACTACGACAATATCCCTTTGAGTGAACCCAGAAATGGGTTATACTTAAAGAAGTACTATGCTTAAGACCACCTGTGCATGAGTGCTTGTATTTTATTGTATCATACTTTTTGTTACTTTAGTATGATTTTTTTGTTATTTGGTCTCTGCCCTCGACTGCTTATCTTGCGTTGTGCTTGGTTTCCAGATGTCGAAATCTTCGCCACCCCACATTGGCTTCGCCGATGGCACTAGCTGTAGTACTCAGAACCTTACTTCTACTGCATGGGAAATTTACACCCCTACAAACGAACTTATCAGTCTATGAGGTGTGTGCCTCGGTCGTGCGACCAATAATATTGCAGAATATAGCACCGTCATCGAATTGTTGATTGATGCTATTTCGCTTGATATCCGCCACCTAGTTATATGACTCAATTCGCAGCTAGTAGTAATACAGTTAAGTAACGTCTATGCTATCCGAAGTCCTACTTTATTACGGGTATATTTACGAATTCACCTCTTGGAACGTTATTTTGATTATATCGAATATCAACACATTCCTAGATGTATAAATACATTGACTGATGCATTAGATAACTATGTGTTAGACAAACATTTGGGGCATTTATAAACCAATCACACATCACATGTATAACAAAACACAAAATAAACTGGTAGAAGCCGTATATATGTATATAACGATCAAATTTTTTTCTAAAAAGTTTCTATCCAAGGATCAAAATCTCAAAATATAAAGCCCATAGCTTCTACAAAGTAGTGTCACGGATGACGCTCATGATAACACACAACTGATCAGGCTACCCTACGGAGCAGTCGACTGAGAGACTCGGACACGCCCACAGTATGGCGCTGGTAACATCTTGGGATCTCCCCAATAGCAATATCCGGGACGTCTGCGGTCAACCCGTCCAAGTTCTGTTCCAATGCCTCGTAGTCTTTGGCATCCCATCTTGTCACTGGAGCTGCTTCTCATCGCTGTTGAATAGGAGATGTTCTTGGAGGTCGATATGGCCCCACTTCTATGTCATCATTTTTTTTTTTTTTGATTAGTTCTTGGATAAACATAAAAACATTTCATATGATAAAATTTGCAAAAAAATTTAAAAAGAACAAAATGTGTACTTCTTACCTAAGTCACCCCACTGAGCATCCTTAGGCAGGGCCAAATCCGGATCCCCTCGAAAATCCAAACCAACATATGCGTAGTCGTTGATCATCAGCATCTGGGGCCTCAACTAGTCAAAAAATGAACCATTATACTTGATTATAGGCCTTGCTACATGTCGAGCGATGAGGTTGCACCACTTCAGCATCCTCAAATCCTATGGGGTCGGTAAACCCCAATCAACCTATAATCACAGCAGTGGGACCCTCTCGAGGAAGAATGACACCAAAAGTGATCCGTACCCAAACTGCTTCAAGTCACCCTTTCTGCACTTCGTCAATTGTCTCTTCATACTATGGAGAACTGCATCTGACCAGTTGAAGACCTGAGGCTCTGTGCACTCTATGGCATATTGGAAATAGCTCTGGAGAGCCATGTGCGGAGCCACGCTCCCAACCATGCATGCAATAGTAAACAAGATGGTTCGTGGGGTTAGATCTTGGACATCCCAAATGGAAGCCTTACCCTTGCTCCTCTCTGCCTTGGGAACACAATACTGGCGACAATACTCGCTCATAGGGAGGCCGCCACCTCTACCTCCAGTCAAAGTAGCATGGTATCCACGCCATGACAACCCCGTTAGAGAATAGATATCCTTGATATCTAGGGTCAGCGTATGGACTCCCACGTGAAATAACTGTTGATCCACGTCCCACATGTGGACTAGGTATTCCAACAATCTGAGTTGGGCTCTCATGCCCAGAATCCTGAAAAATTTCAAGAGCCCACAGTTTCGGAGGGCAACAACTGTATCTGGGTCATTCCCGGCAATGGCATCATCCTCCTCATGTTCCCTTTCTCTCCATTCCAACATTGTGATGGTCAAACACCTGCAAAAGAGCCATGAGAGGGAAGTCAACAACTTGTTTTAAAATCTTGCATAATTTTTATTGAGCAAAACCTTACTTCAAAATCCATTTTTCGGCCCCCACAGGTGAGCCTTTTGCATAGTGCGAGATTCTTGCAGGTGCCCTGAAGGTCACCTGCGAGAATCCTAGATTCTTGCAGGTCCTGCATGGCCCACCTGTGAGAATACTTGGGCACGGGTTCCGAACCTAAAATGAACTCAAAACCCAAAAAATTGCCAATAAAAACCAAAAATAAACCATGGAAAAGTTAGAGAATCAAGAGATTACCTTGTTGGCTGAAATGGTTTGCCGAATGAACGCTTGTGCATCCCGCAATCAAGCAAAGAAATTTGGGGGAAAATGAGGTATTGTTGGCGTCGAAAGTCACCCCTGGATTGCAGCAGGAGCAGAGCCCGACGCCCATCAGTTTATGTCACGATTTGTTTAATGGGGTGATCGAATGGAATCCAACTCAAAACGATATTGTTCCAACTCTGAAACTAGGCCAGGTATGCATATGTAGGTGAGGTCTTAAATATACTCTAGACAGTGAGTTGTAGCAGAGGTGAGTAGGGGGAATACTTGTATAAGAGAAATGCAAAGGTCTGTTATAAACATCAGGTTTCTAACGGACTGTAGGAGAAGGCATCCAAACACAAGATCTTCTTACGCTCAATGCAAAAGCCAGAGAATACAATAATGCCACAATAAATCCTTTATCATAACATAGTTGCAATAATTCATGTGAATCAGTCAATCATGAACTCTCTCAGCATGAGATGAAGATTAGACGGAGTAAGAAAAACTGTCTGTCATAAACTAAGAAATCTCACATACAGAGGCATGAACTGAAAACTAGAATGTCTGTTAAAACTTTACAGTCGGGAGCTTTGCTCTACCATCAATACTTCCAAAATATAAAAATTGAGTACATATACTCAAAAATGCGAACGACCCCCAGAGGAAACGAACGAACCACTGCATTCAAAGCTTTGAGTCTCCTCCTTCTATTGTCAGAATGAACTTGCCTTCCTTTGTTAGATGCGAAATTAAAACAATATGGGCTTTACAAGAAAACCCATTTACAGAGGAGTTCTGGGCTATCAGCTAGCCACCACGGGCATCCTTCCATGCTTTCCATTTATGTGATGAAACGAGGCCTCAACCACCATCCCCCACTTTCATTAAATATCTTCATTGGGATCGAGATGAGCCCTGACATCCATGAATGCTCTTTACACTCCCCTTGATTTCAAAAATCCCGATGCCCGAAATCGCGAAAACAGTCCATGTGGATCAACGGTCGGATTTTCGTTGAACTTTGATGGCAAGGATAATTTTCTCGAACAATCTCAGGCACTCATTGCTTGACAGATGACTTCCCTTTCTTTATGGCCCTTCTCCCATATGACCGCGGGCTATGACCCTATACTTAACCAAATAACATTTTGGGACATCGCACATCGAGAGTTTTGACTCCCATTGATTCACAACATTGCGATGCCCGAAATGTCGATGTGACTGGAACTCGTGCCATGTGTCACTGAATCAGACGACCCAGATTTATTCTTGAAATATAGGCCCTTCCCCCGATGCTATGTATCAGGTGACTTGGTAGCCCCGAAATCTTGATGACCGCTGATCTGCTTCGTGGATAGATCTCAGGTGCCGACAACAAGCTTTGCCCGCTCGCTTGATTCGCAACCGGAAAAGAAATCCTCCCGTTGCTGCGCTTAGGCGCTGCCCGCAGACCTGGGTGCCTTTGCGCCTAAGGCAATAATTCCGTTATCATTAGGCTCCACGAGGGATAGAGTCGTCCCTGCGATGCTCTAAGGACTATTTTTGCAGATTCAGTGCCTTGCTGTTGGGCTATGGAGTCAAGCTCAAAACACCCCCTACTGAAAATACAGGCCGAAAAGTAAAAGTAAAACAAAACAAGATACATGCTCAAAAGAGCTTATTTATGTACAGTCCTAAACTATCAGAATCCTTTACATAGGGCTAGGTGAAAGCAAATTTCCACCATAGCCATTCAAGCAGCTTCCTGAATAGAAGCTCATTCGTTCTGTCGATGATGGATAACCGATGATGTAACCAGGAGATCATAATGGTTACATCCTTTGATTCATCTTCAAGGGTTTCCGTGAAGATGAAGGTGGGCGGCTCTAAGGCATAGATGAAATGCCCCTCCATGTACTTGCTGACAGAGTCATAGAACGAGTGGCGAATTCCAGAAAATGGGCAACAGACAACCTCCTCTGCTACACAGTTGTTCACATGTGGCTGAATATCTCTGATAAGCATAGGTTGGTGGACAACTGACGTAGGCTCATTTCTCTCAAGCAGTGGTTGCTCGCTGACTGGCTCTGGATAGGAAATATTCTGCTCCTCTGGTTCTTTCTCCTCTTCTGGTTGGCTCTCCCCCGGGTCAAATTCGTATTCATCATAAATAGGGACCATGGGATGGCTTTGCTTGCTGTCATGTCGGGCAACGTCTTCATAGTGATCAAATGTAGGATAAGCTTGTTGCTCATCATCACTATAATATTCATCAAAAAGGGGCTGACCTTCATTTCCATATTCCTCCTCCAGAATAGTGATCCCGTCAAAAATATCTATTTCAGGGATAGTGGTATCTGCAGCTTCTGGCTGTTCATACATAATTTTTTTCTCTTTAATCCCAGGTAAAAATATATTGTGAGAAACCCCTTGAAGGAAAAGAGAAAAATCCTCCTCCAAAACCATCTCTTCTTTAAAAACGGGGAGGTCTTCATCGTCATAAGCAAGGCAGCTAGGAACATCTGCTTCAACCTGATACCCAGGTGAGCCATCTACTATAGACCACATTTTCTCCATAAACTCGCAATTTCTACAAGAGGCATGTTGATCGTTATGAACATCTAAAAGAACAGAGGCATCTGATACGATGTCAGATGCTTCCGTTCTAGGGATAACACAATTAATATCATTCAACACCTCCATATTTTCTTGGAAAATTCTTTCCTCCACAGTAAAAGCTTCATCATGGACCTGGTCTTTAGGGCTAGCAGAGGCTTCATGAAGCGAAGAAAACTCCTCACAACAGTTTTCAAACAAACAATCATCTGGATAGTAGTCTTTACAAAATGAATTGAAAGCTGTATGAAAACCTGTTAAAGAGTGTATGCTCGCAGCGGGAAGAGATCGACACCACTCAAGAGCAGCTCCCTTCAATGAATACCTGAAGAGCTTAATCCGGACATCCTCATGCATGATATTGTGTTAGTGAATAGCCTCATGGAAGTCCAGTAAATGCTCAACTGGTTCCTCCCAACTTGTTGCATGAAATTTAGGGAGGAAATCTTCCCATTGGTCTCTATCAGGAAGTGCATTAGGAAACCCAACTATTTGGGAAAAGTCACAGAAAGCAAACCTTTGAGCCATAATTTTCTCCATATCGAACCAGTGGAGTCGCTAATTGATCCTTGAATCATGGAGTCGCCAGGTGAAAGATGCATAGCTTCAAATATGCTTGGTCCTTGTTCACCATCAAAGGCCAGATCTTAACGTTGTCGTTACCCCAGGAAGCTTCTCAGACTGAGAAAGCAGCTGCTGAAACCTTCTCGAGAAAGCTCCTCTTGGTTATCTTTCAGGTGTGCCAACAGTAGCCACAGCTGAAACAGTGAAGTGGAAACAATGGAGTCACCACAGTGGAGTCGCCAGGTGCACAGTAGCAATCTTTAAGGGCTCTGATATCTGATGCACCTTTAGAATCAGAGGCTCAATGTCGTTCTACCTAGGGAAAATCTTCAACTTCGTCCCCGACAACAACGCCAGAAATGTTGGTGTCGGAAGTCACCCCTGGATTGCAGCAGGAGCAGAGCCCGACGCCCATCAATTTATGTCACGATTTGTTTAATGGGATGATCGAATGGAAGCCAACTCAAAACAATATTGTTCCAACTCCGAAACTAGGCCAGGTATGCATATGCAGGTGAGGTCTTAAATATACTCCAGATAGTGAGTTGTAGCAGAGGTGAGTAGGGGGAAGACTTGTATAAGAGAAATGAAAAGGTCTGTTATAAACATCAGGTTTCTAACAGACTGTAGAAGAAGGCATCCAAATGCAAGATCTTCTTACGCTCAATGCAAAAACCAGAGAATACAATAATGCCACAATAAATCCTTTATCATAACATAGTTGCAATAATTCATGTGAATCAGTCAATCATGAACTCTCTTAGCATGAGATGAAGATTAGACGGAGTAAGAAAAACTGTCTGTCATAAACTAAGAAATCTCACATATAGAGGCATGAATTGAAAACTAGAATGTTTGTTAAAACTTTACAGTCGGGATCTTTGCTCTACCATCGATACTTCCAAAATATAAAAACTGAGTACATATACTCAAAAACGTGAACAGCCCCCAGAGGACATGAACAAACCACTGCATTCAAACCTTTGAGTCTCCTCCTTCCGTTTTCAGAATGCACTTGCCTTCCTCTGTCAAATGAAAAATTAAAACAGTATGAGCTTTACAGGAAAACCCATTTACAGAGGAGTTCTGGGCTGTCAGCTATCCACCACGGGTGTCCTTCCATGCTTTCCATTTATGTGATGAAACGAGGCCTTAACTACCATCCCCCACTTTCATTAACTATCTTCATTGGGATCGGGATGATCCCTGACATCCATGAATGCTCTTTGCACTCCCCTTGATTTCAAAAATCCCGATGCCCAAAATCGCGAAAACGGTCCATGTGGATCGACGGTCGGATTTTCGTGGAACTTTGATGGCGAGGATCATTTGCTCGAATAATCTCAGCCGCTCGTTGCTCGATAGATGCCTTCCCTTTCTTTATGGCCCTTCTCCCATATGACCGCGGGCTATGACCCTATACTTAACCAAATAACATTTTGGGACTTCGCACATCGAGAGTTCTGACTCCCATTGATTCACAACATTGCGATGCCCAATATGCCGATGTGACTGGAACTCGCGCCATGCGTCACTGAATCAGATGACCTAGATTTATTCTTGAAATATAGGCACTTCCCCTGACGCTATGTATCGGGTGACTTGGTAGCCCCAAAATCCCAATGACCACTGATCTGCTTCGTGGATGGATCTCGGGTGCCGACAGCAAACTTTGCCCGCTCGCTTGATTCGCAACCGGAAAAGAAATCCTCCCACTTCTGCACTTAGGCGCTGCCCATAGACCTGGGTGCCTTTGCGCCTAAGGTGAAAAATGTCGCTAACAGGTATGTTGGACGAGTTTTTGGCAAAATCACAATGAAATGGTAAAAACCCCTTTTTACCCATATTTATTCACTTTTTACTATTTTTTTTTATTTTTTATATTATTTTTATTGCTTTGTCTATAAAACTTAATACCCTAATAGTCTTGTGAGTGTGGTTTTTCACAGATATTGCGACTTCGAAGTCCAAACGAGGGGGTACGGGTGTTTTTTCTTTTTTCACATGTACGACTACGTTTTTAGGGTTTTTTAGAAAAAACCTCGAAGCTCAGTCTTCGTTCGTTCTCACGCTCGAAAATATATGAGAACATAACCGAGTATATTTTTTCTCGTCTTTTCGTGCTCATCATGGTAATACGAAAATGACGAACATTAAGGAGTATTCTTTAAGCTCTTTTCATGCTCCATAAAAATGAAAAGATGGCCAAGCGATCTTGTTCTTTTCACGCTCGTTAAAGTATTTGAAAAAAATGTTCGACGGGCGATAGTTTATCACTTTTTCGGTCTTGTTGAACTCTTTTATGAAAAAGGAACTGGGAGAGTTCTCTTTAAGTGTTTTTCAGACTCTCAAAACATGAAAACCTCGAGTTTTCTATCCTTGGAATCGTTAAACAAACATCGAAAGACCCGCAATGGGACCGAACCACTCCTTCCTAGGGTTCGTTAAACGTACTTTGAGGGACTCATCCGAAGGATGAGCTTATATCGACAAACATATGTTATCCTCCTCAAACTTGTGTAAAAATAAAGAGGTACTCGCCGAAAATGGTGGGGGAAATTTTGGGAAAGGGATGTGTTTTCGTATTCATATTACTGGTAGTAAGCATCGCTCCTGAACATGACACCCCCTATTCGTCATTTGAATCCGGGTTGGGAAATCCATTTGTCTCTCATTTGATTTGCTACAAGGTCATATCTTGGGTTGTCTTTGGGTTAGTGCTGCCAAGTCCTTGGTCGTGTCGTTCATATGTTCAAGAGAAGTTCACACGATCCCTCTATTGAGTCGGCCATTGTAGTTGTCTATTCTTACTATGTCAGCCTTCCATGTGTCCATTTCAACTTGTATTCATACTTTGTTTCACCCTCAAAATCTGTTACTTATTTCATTCCATTGATGGGGGATACATCAAGGCCCTCCTGTGATGAGTCTTGTTCTGTCAACTCCAACTCATTATCTGGAAATGAGACTTAGAAATCATTTAGTACCTTGGAACCTGCATGCCTTAATGGCAGGTCTCTTCGCTTTCGACAGGGGTTTAACATCATTAATCCCTGATCGAGAGATTCCACCGAGAGCTTGACTTCAAATCATGCATTCACATTCGTTCGGATTGTACTTTGGTACCTTGGGAGTCATTGACATCAATAGTGATCTCCCTCACACTTGTTAACGATTTTCATCAATGACTGGTAATCAAGTGGTTTCTACCATGTTCGACTTCAACACATGTAATCACATGGCTAGATTCGTACTTTCAGGTGACGGGATTGAAGACCTTGGGTCTCATCTTTTTGATCCAGGCTAAGATGGAGTATGTATGATTTGTATCGACACATAGATCCACTTTGTATGTCATGTGGCTATGTCGTCTTAATTCAAGTCTTCTCACATAGATCCACAGTGTATTTCTAGTAGCTATGTATCACTTTGACGACATGGATCCACGGTGTATGATTGGTGGCCATGACCTATGTTTATGATTCCATTCATTTGTGATCTGAGCATGGGAATGCCTACCTCAGAACTGGTATTATATTCTGCAGATGCTTGGTTGTTTACAGGTTTCTGATTAGGTGTGCTCCTTGTTTCTGACACACACACACAATTTACAAAGTATTTCGGATGTCACAAGTTTCGGCCTCATACTTTGGGGGGCATTCTGTTACACATGATTTTGGTCACTTTGGTGATGTCTCTACAAGTGATGTATTCAGGCTCCCACAAGGACATTTTGCCTGAGAAAAGTGACTGCTGTCTCCTTCCAAAAAACACATTTTTAAGATGAGTTCACAGGCTGCCTATATTACAGTGTGTGAAAATCCATCATTCTCATAGAAAACCCAAACTTAGGGTGCAAACTGTTCGCAATCTGCTCTATATGTAGGGTGCAAACCTGTTTCAAATATTGGAAAAGTGAAGAGGTCACGAAGGTTCTAGAAGGGAATCTTCTAGAAAATGAGTTGGCATTCACATGGTTGGAATCCTACTGACTTCTCAGATTTAGTGGGATCATCCTCATCCATTCAACCATCTCTCATTATCCTATATATTGAAAGGTTTCTCATGGAAAAGGTTAAGCAAGATTGAATGAAGAATTGGTGAAATAATTGTGTGAAGAACTTTGTTTGGATAGAAGCTTGAAGACTCTATTTGGTCTATCAAGTTGTATCAGATCTTCTTCATGCAAGTGTAGAGAAAGTGTGTGTGTTGGAACCAAGGGTCACTGAAAGGAAGCTTGCGACATCAAGGCGATTCAGTTGTATCTTCTACTTTCATTTAATATAATACATCGACATGTCCCTTTCCCATAAAATCACTCTTATTTTATTGCATAACTCCTTGATCATATGCATAGGTTGACATTGAATATACTTTTCTATCTTCACTTTGGTTGGTTTGTGTTGTCTTGGACCTGATTTCACAAGAGCACTAGAGTGAAGCAGGAACAACAGAGACCTAAGGAAGCAATATAAAGGTATGTCACTCATTCCTTCTTAGTAGTAGATTCAATGACTGCAACTTAGGGAAAGAGTCGTGTCGTGTCCTATTTTGTTCTAGATCCAGGTGGATCTAGGGAGATCTGTTAGTGTCCACACCTACCGATTTATCTGATAACACAACTCTTGTATGAAGTAGATATGTGTAGATAAAGGTTGAAATCGATACAATAGGTTGTAAATATCAAATAAGATATGTAGTAACAATATTTTCAGCTCTAAAATTTAGATTGCCACATTCATCAAGCAATCTGCACTCTGATTCAAACCTCATAGTGACTTCAATATGTTGATTTGACATAGAAAGTTCCATGTAGATCATAATTGCAATCTACTTCCCCACAAATCTGTTTTAACTATATTTATGCTTTGTTACCTGCAAATACAAGAATCCGATGGTATGAATGCTGGCATGGATAAGCATGGTTCTACATATGGAGGAAGTAATAAATTAATAATTCATTGTTGCAATGAATTTATTTTCATCGCCTCCTTCTTCATCTCATTTTGTCTCAATTTCTGGGGAGAATATTTGTTCCATGATTACTAGAAAAATGGTTGCTCATGTGCTGAATTTTCTATTGTTTGACATGCTTCTCTTACTCCAGCATGATTAGATGCAACATTCAAAGTTTGTAATAGTAGCAGATAATTAAATATATTATCTCAGAAGGATGCATGAGGGCATGCATCCTCCTCAGTGTGGGGGATAAATAACATTGAGTTATCAATGTCATTCTATGGTTCTAGATGTAGATTTAGTTCTATCCCCTTCAGACAATATTCATCATACTCTTTGGCCCAAGAATTCAAGCACCCGATATTCATCTTCTTCTCATCATCTTCAGATCATCATGACAAAAAAATAATCCAAGCACTTGGTACTCATCCTCTTCTAACAACAGAGAGGTAAAATGGAACAAAATAATTTCAAGCATTTCAATATTTGATTTTTTCCTCAGCAACCGAATTTATTTCAAACAAATTTTACATAGGATAGTGGCACACGTTCATAGCTTAATTTTCCTTACTGAAGATGTTTTAGAGCAATTCACCATTATTTTTTTACTTTATGTAGCTACAAAAACATGTAGCATACTTTTTCCAGAGGCAATTTTGCCACATCATTTCCAAACAAATAAAAATGAATCAGGAAAATCCAAAATATGGGTTTTTTGAAAAATATAAAAATTCGAGTAAGATACAAACATAATTTGCAGAAAATGCATGATAAGGGTTGCACGAGCATGTTTAAAAAATGATTTTATAAAAAATACCAACATTTTTGTAAATAGTTACAATTATCCTTCTGTAGCCAATTTGTAGTTTTGTATGGTTGCATACATACCGAGATAAGATCGTGACTTGGAGATGGTTTCAAATCAACGCCATATGGTCATCCACCTATGTTGTAGGGATTTTGCACACTGTAGGAGATGAGCTCCCTTAGGTTCTATCAATGCCTAAGACATGAATAGAGACATAAACTAAGGATGTTCCTAGATCTTATTCATACATGAAAACAACCAAAGAAACAATCATACATGGATTAACAACAGATCCAATAGTGTATCATAACACATAATTATACTAATTCTCTACCAATGAATACATAAACTTTTATGAACAATTAGATAGAGGAAAACATCCAGTATGTCTTCTATTAATCAAAGAAGCAATATTACAACTTACGAATGTAGATTGAAGAGATGGCCTCCTTCCAATCTCCTTTCCCAAGTCTTCCAACCAAATCACTAGAGTAACTTTGCTATCTCTTTCCTCCTTCTTTCCCATGGGAAATGGATTGGTTCTTATAGGGATTTAGGGATAATTCCATATAGTTATTAGGATAATAATCTTGAGCTCATGATGGAAGCCTTCTCGAAGATAAACTCCGAGAAATCATTGGGAATTCTCATCAATCGAAACTAAATCCAAAAATAGGAGATTCTAGGCTCGGTCATGACCTACACAAACATATAGGGCGACCAATAACTCCTTGGCAACCCATAGGGAGTGACCGACCCTTTTGGTCGCACCCTCAATGAAGGAAAAAAGTGACCAAACCCTTTGGTCACACCCTCAATGAAGGAAAAAGGTGACCGAACCCTTTGGTCTCTCTTTTAATGAAGGAAGGCGGGTGACCGAACCTCTCTTAGTCACTCTTTTAATGAAGACAGGGGGTGACTGAAAATAAACTGAATTGAAAACCCAAGGAAAATTTGGTAGATTTTAAGGGTTAAAATGAGGGGTTTCTAGAGGATAATTACCTAGATATTAGGTGATCTTTAGGTGATAATAACCTAATGATTAGGTGGAAAATAACATTATAACATATTCCCCCTAAAGTGTGAGGTCAGAAGAGGTGTCTGATGGCTGAAACACTTTATAAATCAAGTTGCTTAGGTTTAGGCAAAGAAACTTGGAGAAGAGCATCACCAGTCCTGTAGAAAAATGATCCTCAAGGTGAGCATACCCATGCTTGGTAAGAAAGAAAAGATAATAGCCGCCATAAATACACTATGAATCCATGCATGACATAAGTGATGGGATGATGGCCACAAAATAATACACCGTGGATCCATCAAGAACCAATCATGACTCGAACATGGCCACTAAATTATACAATGTGGATCCATGCAAGACGCAAGTGAAATCATAGCCACAACCAAATACACATTTTTTATATTATGGTAGCTACAGGAGGTATTAACCTCCACGTGTAACCCTGACGAGAATAGAATATTATGGGAAGAAAGAAGAAACCCTAAAGCATTGGACATAACCCTAGAAGAAAAGTCGGCTAAAGGAAACATTTAATATTAAGTGTTTAGCCTCCAGAATGAGAAGTCGACCCAGACAACTAAGGAGAAATAGTATAAATACAAGTCGCTAGATCTTATTTGACACACACAAGTCGCAACTGTAGAAATGTAAGAGTGCGCACTGCAGAAACTAAGTAAGTGCGCAAGTCTGGAGAGTGGCTGCAGCTGCAACTACTGCAACTTGTATTCTCGGTTTAGGCTTGGAATTTATATTGGTTATGGTTTGGAATTTCTGCTTGGTATGCTAACTCTGGAGAGTGATACGCTACCTTGATTGGCTATTAGGCCTAGGGTTTGCTTCCAAAATTATTCTCTGTCAAGGTTAAGGTGCTTGGGGGTGGCTTCAACCTATGGTTGGGTGACAATATTGTTGTATTGTCTATGGTTAAACGAGCACATCTATTATTTATAACAGGTTATGGGCCCACCCTATCTTCGGACAATCTAACTTCTGGAAGATAGATTGGGAGGATTTTCTCAGTTACAGTTACAATTGCAGTCAGTTTTTGCAGCAACAACAAAACCCTAACCCTCTTATTAAGTGCAGAGATTGACCTAATTTTTGGATATCCTAGTGTGCCCTAACCCAATGCACCTCCTGGTACTCTCAGCAATCTAACACGCCAAGTTTGAGTTTTTGGTCAAAGTCAAAGTTTGACCAAGTCAAAGTAAAAGGTTGATCAAGTCAAAGTAGTCATGACTTACTCTATGAAGTCAGAAAACAAGTTAGAAGGGGATTCTAACTTCAAAACATGGAAGACAAGGATTGATCTCATCCTTTCCAAGAATAAAGTGTTGGATATCGTGAAAGGAAAGATCGTGGAACCACAGTTTGAAGAAGAAAAAGAGAAGGAACCTCAAAACATTTCAATTATGGAGAAGTTCAAGGACAGTGACATCAATGCCATGAGTATCATAGTGGAATCTGTAAAAGACCACTTGATACCCTACATCTCTCATCTTGACTCATCTAAGAAAATGTATGATGCCCTAACTAACCTCTTCTCAGTCAAAAACATTGGACAAGTAATGAGTCTGAAGAATGAGCTCCGTGACATGAAAATGAGTGATGATGACAACATAACATCATACTTTGTGAGAATATCTCAGTTAAGAGATCAACTACAAGCTATTGAAGAAATCATTTCAGAGAAGGAACTGGTAAATATAGTACTCAATGGTCTTCCCAAGACATGGGATGCATTTTCCACAAGCATGAACATAAGGAAGGAGTATCCCACATTTGAAGAACTTTGGACTTGTTGTGCACACGAAGAATCAAGGATTAGAGCAAAAGAGAAATTCCAAAGGAAGGATGATGATCAAGCCTACACAACAAAGTTCAAGAAATTAAGGAATAAGAAGAAGTTTGACTCAAGGAAGAAACCAAATCAAGAGAAAGATATGTCAAAAATACAATGCTTCAACTATCGAAAATATGGTCACTACAAGAATCATTGTCCCGAGTTAAAGAAAAGGAGGGAAACACACAAAGCATCAGTTGTCAAATAAAGGGAACCCTCATAGAAGGCCAAGCAGGATAAAACAATCTTTTTCTTCTAAAAACAAGGTAACAATATTCTTCATAGTTCTTGTACATACTATGTTTACATAGTTATGTACATATATTGCATATATATTTCTTATAAGATAAGATGTTCAAGTGAAACAATACCTATGGAAGAATAACAAGATAAGGACTGCTATCATGATGACTACAAGTCAAGCAATACACATGAAAAGATGAAGTACATTGACAATCCTTGGTAACAATTCCCGTGGAAGCTATTACATAAGTAACAGCTCCAAGATAAGCCAAAATCGGAATCAAACTTGAAGAAACCTAGAAGAAGTAAAAATAGAAAGAAGTCAACAATCAAGAGAAAATTAGAAAAATACTTGTGACACTTTGCAGAAGGAAATAAGGATGCAGACGAAAGCATGGGTTCTCTTAGATGAAGGGATTTGATTATATGATTCCAAAAGAAGAGCATACATTCATGCATAAAGCAAGGATTAGGAGGGATCTAATCCTAAATGATATGATCCATCGAGGATTATGAAGTATCTATCCATGTTCCATTTGAAAGTAGTAGCCATGATAAACAATACGTGTTCAGTTTGAATCTAAAAGAAGTCTTCTTCGAAAAGAAGCCTTAAAGTATCCTTGGTTGTCCATCTACATCCATGATCCTATGATGAAAGGAAGAAGTTGAAATCTTCAAGGCATGGAATCTATAGAAGACTCCATGGACCCAAGAGATAAAGTGAAACATGAGGAAGAACATGAAGATTCCAAGAAAGAAAGAAAATCCAGAACAACCAGTTATTATACTAAGAATCACAAGACTACCAACTTGGTTTGAACCCACTAGAAGAAATCAAACATAAGTAATGGAAGATATGATGAAGAACAATATATGTGAAAAAGGATTATGAATGAAAGCATTGCGAGATTCAGAACTAGAGGTTCTTCCTAAAGGAGGAGAAGAATATGATACTAGTTCCTGTAAACCAAATATACCTCTATCTGAGCTATTATATCTCCTGCAATATCCATAGATTGAAGTTTACATCAGCTGGTTGTAAAAGATTGTTCTTCCCAAATAAGAGCATTTGAGGAAGAAGCTTATGTAAATAAATCTCAAGTTTTTGAGGTATACCAAAAAGAGACCCATGTATGCAGATATAAGAATACCTTTTATGGATTCAAACAACTTGATGTAGAGTATCTCATATACAACATAAGCGTGGTGAAAAATTTATATGACAGAGATATCAAAATAGTTACTCAGAAGTCTGGGATGATGAATTTCTAATCCATGGAAAACTCTCATGATGACAGAAGAAGTGCTACTTGGATATGTTTCACTTTGAGCCTTGCCACGATGTCATGAGCTAGCAGGAAACAAAAGTGTTGAATTCAACTATGATATATATTTTAATAATCAGAGCTACATGAAGCCTTCAAAGAAAACCGGTGTTCCATAACAGACCAAAGTACATTGAGATCAAGCATTAAATTCTTCGTGATGAATTCCAAAAAAGAGAAGTGGTTCTCCAATATATCTCCACAGATGAGTAGATAGTAGATATTCTGGTAAAACCTTTGTCCAAGATGAAAAGTTTGCAAGCTAGGGCTCATGAAGACGACTTCCTTATTGAAAAAAGAAGAGATTAATCCAAGGTTGGGAGGGAGCACTGATGTGTTATTGATTTATGGAAAGTCAGTTTTCGGTTTGAAAAATGGTCCAGGATGAGCAGTTCCTTTCCAGTTCAGAAAGTGGTTTGAGATTTCTGATGGAAAGCATTTTCCAGTTCGAAAAATGGTCCAGATCGGACAATCATTTTCGTAATGAAAATGGTTCGATAGATTGTTGATGTACCAAAGAAAACGATTCCCCTTGTGGCCAGTGTGGGGGAATGGTTTAGGACAATCATTCTTCTTGGCAGTCACTCTGAGTATTGGTCAAGTAGAATGGTCTGCCTCGCCAGACAGTCATTCTTTCAAAGTTCATAGTTGTGAGCAGTTTCGAAGAATGGTCCATTTTGGAGGTTGGTGCAAGACAGTCATTTCCATTAGGAAATGGTCTGGACAGTCATTCCCTAGGGTAGACTCATTCTATCAAGGTTGCACTATGTTTAATACTGAAGGAATGGCCTAGTTAGGTGAATGGTCCAGGTTCAACAATCAGGGACATACATTCCCTAGGGCAGACTCATTCTATCCAGGTAGCACTATGATTAGTGCCGGAGGAATGGCCTAGTTAGGTGAATGGTCCAGGCTCAGAAATCAAGGACAATTATTCTTCTATGCTTGAGAAGAATAGTCCAGACAACCCATTACTTTCCGAGGGAAGATGCTCTTCCATATCTCACATATGTGAGTGGAAGAATGGCCCAAATGACTCAGTTTATATCATGATATTGTTTTTTGTGCAGGTTGATATCATATGATATGATTGCTATGGAGACTGTATGTCTCTGGACAATAGATGTATGCTACTGTGGTGGATGTGTTCCACTGGTTTTGACTATGTTTCACTGATTAAGTAGTCGTGTGCTACTTGGTGTGGTAGTGTACCATTGGATAGTAGTTTTGTACTACTATGGATAGACACAGTTGTGTTCTATTGAATGACATTGTTCTGATTTCCGTGTAGACTATCAATAATGTCGAAAATGATTATCAGCTAGATGGACAGTCAGTGTGCTGATGGAAAAACATTCTCCAGATGGAAAATGGTCTAGGACATTTATTCTTCTAGGACATATGTCTGGATTAGAAGAATATTCCTTGTAGCACATGGCGTGACTTCCAACATCTGTTGGAATAGTTATTCTTCTAGGACA
>JASDQU010680401.1:7015-22660 GCA_032191745.1 Picea mariana
CATAAATTTTCACCCTCCACTTTGAGTGCTCCTAGTACAAATTGAAATATCTTAATTAGAGATAGAACTTTACTACTATACTATTTTTCTAATTCTCAATAGATTTGGATAGGTTTGAAAAAGATTGAAAATGAATCTTTTGATGGCAAGATATAGTTTTCAATATTTATAGCATGATATTTCACCTTGACCTCAAAATTGTGCACTCATTATACCATTGGAAACCTCCTCACAAGGGATACAAGTTGACTATTATACACATTTTCTAATTCCCGACATATTTGTACATGTGTTTAAAAAAAAAAAAAAAAAAAACTAATCTTTTGATATTGTAAAAAAAACAATTTTATTTTAAAAAGTAGCACACATCTATAAAAAATTATAAAGGTGTATAAAATAAAAATTATATTCATCATCGGGAGCTTTCCAATGACATAAGGATCACTCAATTATAAGGTTGGTGTGAAAATTTATGCCAAAAATGAAAAGCATCATCCCCTCCTTGCGAAAAAAAACTTTTGTTTAATTTTGCACATCATTTCCCATCTATGCACATTAGAAAAACCTTATAACAACAAATTTGTAGTGCTTTGAAATACCTTTATAATAATCCAAAAAGTTTCTAATTTCAAATTAAGATACGATAAAATTAATAAAACTAGTGTCGAAAAGGATTGCCTTATGAAGAGCACAGGGGCTTCATTATGTTCACCAATAGCTTCATGTTCATCCATAAAAGTTTTTTTTTAGTTGTGAAAAACAAGGTCAATATATAGTAGGTATTAAGGGGGGATGTAGAGTCTTAAGGGGTTTATAGGTATTGGGGGGTATAAAATGGTGCATCTAGTTAAAATAGGTGTTTATTTTATTGGAACAATGTATTGGGAGGGGCTTCAATAAAAGGATTTTGGGAGGAATTTATCGGTATCGTGTGAAGTTAGGGGTATTCTTTAATATCCCATAAACATGGGCACTCTATCACAGGCTCACTGAGTAAAGTCCTCATAATGAAAAGTGTCTAATGTTATGCTTGTTTCGATCCTACACATCCATACAAGTTTGTAGAATCTCATTGGTTAGGGGTATGACACCCAATTCAACTTGACTTTATCTATACATATGTCTAGTGAAACATTGAGGACCTTCTTGGAACATTCCCCTACTTGAAAAATCTACAATTGTAAAATCCCCAGCCACCAACAGGTCGGGTAATGCTACCCCTGCAGCTCTATTGCACTACTTTGATCTGTGACCGCTCCAACCTTAGCTATTGGCTATGCCACACATAGATACTTGCGGAAAAACATACACATCCATATGAACATAGAATGTGTATTCTACACACACACACACACACACACACACACACACACACACATATATATATATACATCGCATATTAATGCGGAGGTAATAGTAAGCCTACACATGCAGCATATACAACATACACAGGCAATACTCATCAATTACAACATAAGTACCATTACACAGCATGTAAATGAACATAAACGTGATACTTATCTTTTCAACTGGAGTAACATCACCAACTGCATGCAGACATTCCACGAACCTCCTAGCCATAGACCACGCTGCTCATCACACTTAGCAGTGGGTCACCCCCGAGTTGGGACTAAGCTCCACCCAGGGCAAGGGAATCCTAGACTAGGTTGAGGTTACAGGAAACTACACAGTGCAATTGGAAGGATTCTCTCTAGGAGCCTTTTTATGCCCACTACTCACGGAATCTCATTCCCCACATGTCTGTCCCACCCCAGGAGTATACACCTTCAATGTCACATAGTCCATCAGCTGCTTCACCTCCCTCTCAAGGTCTCGGCAACAGGCTGGATCAGGAATTCTCGGAGCTCTATAGCTGGTGCTGGAATTTCTCTAGGAGAAAACCACTTCCTAGCAAACTCTCTCACTTGGAGAGATCTGCTCATAGGCCTGACAGCCTGCCTCTTCAACCATGGCCTGACAACCTGCTTCTTCAACCAATTTCAACTCTATTCCCACAAGGTGAGGACAACAACCACTGGTCAATACAACTCAGGAAAAAAGAAGGCAGAAAGCCACACTCAGTCCAGCAACTACGTGGCCACAATAACCCACAGTTATGACACCACATGGCTCAGACAAATAAGGGATACTCGGATTTCCCCAGAGACACGGATCAGTCCATCGGTTTTCCCACGGGTTTCAGGGTGCGTGAACAGGAAACAATGAAAAGGTTGATCATCCTGGTTTTGGGTTCAGACTGCGAATGGAAGAATGGACAGACTCCCAACATAGTTTGACTCATGGGTTACTGGTTCCAAATATCCGTGATGGATGCCCCTGACTCACAGTTAGACAGTCGATGGAGAATTGCAATCCAACCCCCTAACATTGATGCCTTTCCCAGCTATAACTGCATGCACCCAAGTCGATACCTATCTTCTCGCATCCGCATGCACTCCACTTAGCATACATTCCTTTTCCAGGAACTTAGGACAACACTTGGTCAATTGACTACCTTATCCTTTTAGGAAATAATAACAAATTATTATCCCCTTCAGAGGTAAGCCCCCTAGCTTAGCCCCTAGACCCAAACACTTAGCCTCCTACCTTACCCAAACTTGTGGAAGCTTAGTCCCCCATCACTCTTTCTTCATGGTCGGTCTACACGCAACAATGTTTATATTTTATTAATGATTTTGCATAATTACATATACAATACAGGCTCTCTAGCCTTAGCATCCTAGGCTCTTTGGCCTAATCATCACATAAGCTTCCTAGCTTATTATAACACTCGGCTCACCAGCCTACAAAACATGTTTACAATTCATAAATACAACTGGGGCACGTCCTTGGGGTATTACAATCCCCTCCCCTTATTTTTGCACTGTCCTTAGTGCAACTCTTTACACAACATCAACAAGATTTCCAAAATTTTCAAAAAGATGCGGGTATTCTGCCCACATAGCATCCTCATGCTCCCATGTTGCGTCCTCGGGACCGTACTAGGTCCACTGGACCTTTACAAGCCCTATGGCTCAATTCCAGATTTGTTTGCTCTTCCGGTCCAATATGTGCACCGGATGCACTTGCAAGACGCCTTCTTGCTCTACCTGAATCACATTCCAATAAATAACATGATTAGCATCGGGTATATATTTCTTAAGCAATGAAACATGAAACACATTATGTACAGTCATGGATGCAGGTAATTCAAGCATATATGCAATGTATATATATGTATATACTGGCAATTCTAATAACATTATAACCTGTATACAAGATACACAACATACAATAAATAGAGAATCGATGCTTATCTTTTGATTGAGAAGACCTTCCACATCAACATGGTCTAGACCAAGGTACCAAAACTCAGCGACACTCAAACCAACGGTCTCTCCTTCCCCACATGCTTGTCCCACCCCATGAGTGTACAACTTCACTGTCACATAGTCCATCGGCTGCTACACCCCCCTTTCCTTAGGCTTCAACAACAAGTCGGCTCAGGAAGTCTCAGAGCACCGTGGCTCTCAGAGTTCCAACTGCCCTCAAAGGTCTCCAGGTACCCTCTAGGCCTCATATCGGGGAACCTATCCCCACACTTCTCCCTCCAGGGCTCCAACCTTCTCCAAGGCAACCCAAGGAGAAGCGTACACACACTCAAATCCATCGGGGATCCACAAGGTAAGATCTGTTGTCTCGAATCAACATCTTCCCCAAGATACTCTTTGTAGTCAACATTTCAACTTTAATCAACATCATCTCATCTGCATCACCCACATGCATTTATCATGAGAATACATAAAAGAATTCATTTTAGGAACTCCAACTAGTTCAGAAGGGAATTCAACTTTTTCCCCAAAACATGAATATCTATTTCATAATTCATCTTGGCTATTGCCATATTATGATAGCATCCATCCTTGTGGTTTTCCACGGGCACCAAACTACATACCATTTTTTATGTAATGCTTCATCTTGCATACAACCAACAAATTTTCAGTATTTGTTGTACATCATATTCAATTGAAATATGTACAAAAACTTATGCAGTAATTTTAGAATTTCCTACACCTAGCAATTCAGTCACAATTACCCAACAATTTAATAAACTAGAAAGACTCGTCATTCTATGCATATGCATGTTCACAGTAATATTTTTAAGTTCATTACTTCTTTTTCTAAACAAGAAAATTTCCTGTAGTCAATGCTCATGTGACTACTTGACTTGCAACTTTCCTGTTGCAATGTCTAGCAACTTCTGAAATATCCTCAGCTTCATGAGTTCACAACATTTCAGTTGTTAGTAACAATCATTTCCATGCAATAATATATATACATGTATTTACAAAACTCATTCAACTATTTCTTTTAATATACAATTCTATCACTTATTATGCATGAGTGCAATTCTCAATGCATACTTATTCAGTGCACCTTGCATTGAATTACATAATGCTCTTCATCTCAGTCATGTATCTCACCATCCATAAGTTGGAATTCTGGACAATGTGTTGACACATTCTCCACACACTTCCTATTGTCTTCCCAATTAATTGGATGCCTTCCTTTTCAACCCAAACACTACACCAAGAATATAATTATGTGGTGTTCATTAGTGTTAGCAAAAAGGTTGCAGTCCAATTTTTATTTAAAGGTAGGAAGATTTTAGTACCTGTGTGTCTCATAACCTTTCCATATCCATACATTTCCATATCCAACCATGTCCTAGTCTCATACATGACTATCTTACTGGCATTCATTCCTATAACAAGTTCTTATCTTTTAGTTCTTTGGTTATTACCCCATAACCAAATTTACATGACATTGTACTATGACAATGTGTGCATTCAGAAGCTAAAAGGCTTTGAATTAATACAGGCCTCCAACCTTTACCACATCCAGTGGTATTCATTCAATAATATAATCATGTGATTTTATAAAATAACTCTAGCTGAGGAAATTCTTACCTAAATTTCCTTTCAGCAATTATGCAAAAAGAGTAATAAAAAACTCATACCTGCATGACTACCATTAATAAATTTTATACTACCTAAATGTCTGATGGCAGTAGAAGCTTTTATGCTTATTTTATCAAACTTATAACCAACACTTCAGCTCTTTGTTGCTTCCCTCCTTATGCAACAACATCACCAACAATACTTGCAAACATGCAAGCATTCTTTCCTCTGGCTGACCCAACAAGCCGTAACATACTTGCTGCCACAGAAATTGCAGCAACTTCTGTCTCCCTGTAAAACTTTTCCTTGTTAATCCCAGAAGTCTACAATTCTTCCTGGATTCCTGGATCTTCTTGTGCTCCTGATGCAGCCCCCCCTTCCCTCCTGGGTTTTTGCGACCTCCCGGTCTAGTATCTTTCCAAATTCTGAGTCGGATTGACTCTTCGGGCCTTTGCTAGACCCCTATTAATATTACGCAGGTCCCCTTTCCTTCTGTGTGCAGGTCCTAACAGACCCGCGGGATATTCCTGCGCGCTTCCAAAACTCCAAGTTTCAGCCGCTAGCCCCTTTTCATTAGCTCTTTCCTTCATATGACCTTGGGCTATGACCTCATGGAAAACTGTGATTACGAGCGTGGACAAGAGTGGTTTTAGTCCAACCCGCTTTTCACCCCGCAATTCACCTCCAACTACCACACATCACTTTTCTAAAACCATGGTATAAATTGCAGCCCGCTCTCATATTTTTAACATCCGAGCAATCTCTGGCCCCGCAATCCAGATCGTTCGTCGATTTCCAATCCCTTGGAGATGATCCGTGATCAACGGCTCTATCTATCCTCCCTTTTCTACCTTCTTTCCTCCTTCCACACGCGATCCCAGATCTACACAATCTGTCAACACGTAGCTCCCTTCCAAATCAACGACTACGGTTGATTCTGGCTCTCCGTCCCTCGAGAGTTAAAACTCTCAACTATCTGCTTTTCCCCATATGACAATCTTCCAGAGTGGAAGATCTAATGACACATGTCCTCAACAATCGGATGGTTCTGATGAACTCCAGCTCTCCGGCCTTCGGGAGTTCTCATGTCTCCACACACACAAATCTACAGAGTGAATTTCCCCAGAGTGACAGATCTTCTGCCACGCGTCCTCTCCAAATAAACGGCCCTAATTCTCTTCAAGACTTAGGCTCTTTCCGACNATTTTATAAAATAACTCTAGCTGAGGAAATTCTTACCTAAATTTCCTTTCAGCAATTATGCAAAAAGAGTAATAAAAAACTCATACCTGCATGACTACCATTAATAAATTTTATACTACCTAAATGTCTGATGGCAGTAGAAGCTTTCATGCTTATTTTATCAAACTTATAACCAACACTTAAGCTCTTTGTTGCTTCCCTCCTTATGCAACAACATCACCAACAATACTTGCAAACATGCAAGCATTCTTTCCTCTGGTTGACCCAACAAGCCGTAACATACTTGCTGCCATAGAAATTGCAGCAACTTGTGTCTCCCTATAAAACTTTTCCTTGTTAATCCAAAAAGTCTACAATTCTTCCTGGATTCCTAGATCTTCTTGTGCTCCTGATGCAGCCCCCCCTTCCCTCCTGGGTTTCTGTGACCTCCCGGTCTAGGATCTTTCCAAATGTTGATTCGGATTGACTCTTCGGACCTCTGCAAGACCCCTATTAATATTACGCAGGTCCCCTTTCCTTCTGTGTGCAGGTCCTGACAGACCCGCGGGCTATTCCTGCGCGCTTCCAAAACTCCAAGTTTTAGCCGCTAGCCCCTTTTCATTAGCCCTTTCCTTCATATGACCTTGGGCTATGACCTCATGGAAAACTATGATTACAGGCGTGGACAAGAGTGGTTTTAGGCCAACCCGCTTTTCACCCCACAATTCACCTCCAACTACCACACATCACTTTCTTAAAACCGTGGTATAAATTGTGGCCCGCTCTCATATTTTTAACATCCGAGCAATCTCTGGCCCCGCAATCCAGCTCGTCCTTCGATTTCCAATCTCTTGGAGATGATCCGTGATCAACGGCTCTATCTATCCTCCCTTTTCTACCTTCTTTCCTCCTTCCACACGTGATCCCAAATCTACACGATCTGTCAACACGTAGCTCCCTTCCAAATCAACGACTACGATTGATTCTCGCTCTCCGTCCCTCAGGAGTTAAAACTCTCAACTATCTACTTTTCCCCATATGACAATCTTCCAGAGTGGAATATCTAATGACACATGTCCTCAACAATCGGATGGTTCTGATGAACTCTAGCTCTCCGGCCTTCAAGAGTTCTTATGTCTCAACACACACAAATCTCCGGAGTGACAGATCTTCTGCCACGCATCCTCTCCAAATAAACGGCCCTAATTATCTTCAGGAATTTGGCTCTTTCCGACCAAGACTAGATCAACGGTCCTTCGACCTCCTCCTTGATCAACGATCAAGATATCCTTCGGGACTTCGGCGATTTCACCCTCTACTTTCCTCCGGAGTGATATGTACTCGGAGTTCTAGATCTTGTGCCAAGCCACTTTCAGATCAACGGCTGTCCAACAAAGTGAGCCTTCGTCCTCCATGTATTTCCTCGCAGATCAACGATCCACGTTCCTTCCTTCGGATCAATGACCCTTAGACGTTTCAGGCTTTAACGCTTTGGGACATCCCGAAACACAACTTCACAAAAACCTCAGAGTACGATTCTTCGAAGTTCATGATCTGGTGACATCTGTCCAACCCAGATCAATGTCTCTAAGTTGCTTCGTCTATTTGGGCTTCGATGATTTCAAATATCAAACTAAACTCTCAAAGTGATTCCTTTGTTCTATTGGACGTTGATCTAACGGTCCAGGCTCCTCCCCACAACCGATCTGATGACTGTTGTCGCTCATCCTCTTGAGCTTTTGACTTCTTCCACCTTGGAAGATTTTTTCAGTGTTCAAAGGCTTCGGCCTTTTACCTTTCTCCTACGAGTCCGCCTCTTGGACCTTGTCTTCGCTCTCGTAAGCATTATCTCTTCTGAGCTTTAGGACTTAGAATGAGTCTGTCTCCCACGCACTCCTTGCATTATCTCTTCTGATCTTTTTGAATTACTCAGTCTCCTAAGGGTCTCAACCCTTTTGTTTTCTTTCAAAGGAAAACTTCGTGCCCTCCTGGCAACCTTCTGCTCAAATAACACCTTGTTGATCGTTTTCTACAGAGTGTTCAACAGCTCTGTGAGTATCTTCCTCTGATACTCTTCTCCATGAACTTGACAAAGAATTCTCTATGTGCAAACTTACACTCGCTCTATGCCCGCCTAACAGATCCCTACAAAGTTCTCAGTGACTCTATCTCTCTCTGAACTCAACACAGATTTCTTCTTGTGCACTCCTTGCACTTCTACTGATGAAGGTTCAACGGTATCTCTCCTGAGCTTCTCTGAGGTTAACTTACCTCTGTCAATGCACTCCTTGCAGACAATGTGCACTCCTTACACTTGAAAACTCAAAGAAGAGAAACAATTGAAACTTATTCAATACTTCACCAGTTTACGCATTCAAACCATGAACAACATATAAAAACATAGTAATGAACACAAATACATAAACACACTATATGCAAGAAAAACTGCTTTTCTATTATCTCTGTGAGTATCTCCTAAGCACTCTGTGAAAATTCAATTTTTTTTCGACACTCGTTGTACTCTACAAACACAACATGCAATCAACTGGAATTTGTCAGGCCATCATTCCTTAACAAATCCCATAACATTCATAAACCAATCTAATTTAAGAAAACATTCAGATTTCATTTTCTTTTCAAGCTCTTCTCTTCTCTCCTCCCTGGATCTACGGTGTAGATCCACTTCTGGCCTTCGGAAGTTTGTGCATCAGCACATCTCTCTTCTCTCGATCGTTGAACTCCGAAATTATGATCTGTCGTGAGATCTAACGGCTCACAATCACTTGTGCATAGATCTGACGACCCCAACACCACAAGTGTTGTGATTTCTTTCTCTGTGGCCAAATACCATGCCTGTCGTGGTTTTATAATGTTGCTACACCTCCTAAGCTTCATAACACATCCAAAGTAACCTCTTGGCACTCAGGGAACATTCTAAGGTTTGAAATCGGTTCCTCCAAACACAATTTACACCTGAAACTTCAAGTCCAATGACCACTTATCCATCCCATCCAGGTTCGGCGTTAAAACCTTGGCTCTGAACTCAAATTTTTTCTACTTTGACAACAATTCTTTCGAAACTTTTGCTTCATTTTCCACTAACATGGCCCATCCAGGCTCAGTGTTGAAAACATTGGCTCTGATACCATTTTGTAACATCCCCAGCCACCAACATGCCGGGTAATTCTACCCCTGCAACTCTGCTACACTACTCTGATCTGTGACCGCTCTAGCCTTAACTATTGGCTATTCCACACAAGGATACTTGCGGAAAAACATACACATCCATATGAACATAGAATGTATATTACACAGCATGTAAATGAACATAAAAGCGGTACTTATCTTTTCAACTAGAGTAACACCACCAACTACATGAAGACCTTCCATGAACCTCCCAGCCATAGACCACGCTGCTCATCACGCTCAGCAGTGGGTCACCCCCGAGCTGGGACTAAGCTCTACCCGGGCAAGGGAATCCTAGACTGGGCTGAGGTTAGGGGAAACTGCACATTGCAACTCGAAGGATTATCTCCAGGAGCCTTCTTACTCCCACTACTCATGGACTCTCATTCCCCACATGCGTGTCCCACCCCAGGAGTATACATCTTCACTGTCACACAGTCTATCTGTTGCTTCAGCTCCCTCTCAGGGTCTCAACAACAGGCCGGATCAGGAATTTTCAGAGCTCTGTAGCTGGTGTTGGACTCTCTCTAGGGGAAAACCACTTCCCAACAAACTCTCTCACCTGAAGAGAGATGCTCACAGTCCTGACAACTTGCATCTTCAACCATGGCCCGACAACCCGCTTCTTCAACCAGTTTCAACTCAATTCCCACAAGGTGAGGACAACAACCACTGGTCAATACAACTCAGGAAAATACAAGGTAGCAAGCCACACTCAGTCCAGGAACTGTGTGGCCATAATAGCCCACAGTTATGACAACACACAACTTAGAAAAATATGGGATACTCGGATTTTCCCGAAGACATGAATCAGTCTGTCGGTTTTCCCAAGGGTTTCAGGGTGCGTGACCAAGAAACAATGTAGAGGCTGATCATCCTAGTTTCGGGTTCAAACTGTGGATGGAAGAATGGACAGACCTGCAACACGATTTGGCTCATGGGTTACTGGTTCTAGAGATCCGTGATGGATGCCCTCGGTTCACGATTAGATAGTCGATGGAGAATCGCAAGCGAACCCCCTAACATTGATGGCTTTCTCAGCTATAACTACATGCGCCCAGGTCGAAACATGTCTTCCTGCAGCAGCATGCACTCCACTTAGCATACGTTCCTTTTCTAGGAACGACAACACTTGCTCAATTGACCACCTTATCCTTTTAGGAAATAATAACAAATTATTATCCCCTTTAGAGGTAAGCCCCCTAGCTTATCCCCTAGGCCCAAACTCTTAGCCTCCTCCCTTACCCAACCTTGTGGAAGCTTATTCCCCCATCACTCTTTCTTTGTGGTCGGTCTACACGCAACGATGTTTATATTTTATTAATGATTTTGCATAATTACATATACAATACAGGCTCCTGGCCTTAGCATCCTAGGCTCTCTGGCCTAATCATCACATAATATTCCTAGCTTATTATAACACTCAGCTCACCAGCCTACAAAACATGTTTACAATTCATAAATACAACCGGGGCACGTCCTTGGGGTATTACAAATACCATTGTTAACCGTATTTTCACCGCCATGCTCACTAGTGACTATTTATTGAGAATATAATATATCCTCGTTATCACTTCTCCATGTCATATTTTAGCCACGAATTTGTTTTCTCCTCTTCCTCTACTTCTTATTGCTCCATGGCCACTTGGATTGAGAATTCATGAGGGATGTCTTGTCCTTATTGGGGAAGCCCGAAAATAGTGTGGATGTTATTCTCATCATTACAATCCCACCATCCACCAAATGTTGTTAGTATGAGTCCACACCGGTAGGAGCCTTACACGATTCTTCATAGTCGCATAGGTCCAAAAGCATGGGACATGGAATAGGCTCATGATTCCCAATTAAAATAATGGCCTAAAAATTGGTAACAATTGCACTCGATCCCCTACTAGTTCAATGTATTTTCCAAGTGCAAACGCAAGGAACATAATAACATTGTGGATATCATAGTCAATCAATTGCACCCACTTCAAAAAAACCTTTCATGTGCTCCTCTTTGTTCGTGAATTGCACTTATAGATCAAACAAATTGTCAAGGTAGATCGATTCCTTGGGGTCAATAATCGAGACCTTCTTCCCTATTCATTTATTCTTTTTTACCTCATGGCTCATTGTTCCCTCATGAGTATCTTCTCATGCTCGTACTAGAATCCTTCTAATACTCCAATAATGGGAGATGTTATTTATGTAGAATCACTATCTCTAATGGCACCAAGCCAATTGGATGGGTGAACTCTCATCAACAAACTCCTAATTTCTTCTTCTCAATTAATGATTTATAATTGACTTGTCCTTATGGGGTTTGACTTATAATTGGTGCATGTTTGTTTCTCAATTTCTTATAGCTTTATAATCTTGTAAAGTTCAAATGATGTTTTTTCTTACTAGAATCAGGACCGTGTAACTCTTTCTTTTCCTAAGATTGGAACCGCTTGAAGCATGTGTCATCGTGACCTTTGATATTTCATATATCCAACTTATTCGACCTAACTCCCTCATAGATCATTTCCCAAATCCATTCATCAATGCAAGACATGGGTCATAACACTAGTTTGTGTGTGGCATGTGCAACATTTAAAGCACGTTCCACTACTACCTACCTTGTCCACATTAATAGTGATGCTATTAAAGAAAATATTAGGTCTAAAATGGGCCTCCTAAAACAATATAAATTAATAAGTGTATGTCACATCATACTATATTATAGGTGTTATCTAGTGAAGGTACATCAATATTTTCTCATGAACCATGGCCTAGCCCCCTAGCATCGCAACTCTGCCCGCAGGCTTGTGGGCAGAGTCGCTACATGGAAACTATGCCCACGGGCATATGGGCAGAGTTGTAGATGCTACAACTCTACCCACATCCTCATGGGAAGACTTGTATATGCTACAACTCTATCCACAGGCATTTGGGAAGAGATGTGGAAACTCTTCCCATAGGCCTATGGGAAGAGATGTGGCAACTCTTCCCACAGGACCGTGGGTGGAGTTGTAGATGCTATAACTCTACCCACAAGCTTGTGGGAAGAGATGTGGTAATTATGGATACTGTGGATGAATTCCAACTCAATATAGAGAGGTGAAATGGACCACTTAGAGGGTTTATTGGCCCTCATATCCAATGATTTTGTCTTGAGAGGTAAATCATTGGCTTGGGAGGCTATCGAACCTCCCAAATGGGCAATTTAGCTCAAAATTGGTCGTAAATACCTTGATGGTCAAGACAAAGCCACGATCATTCTTGAGAGCCGTCCATTTGTTTGAAACCCTAAAAGGTATACATATCTCACTTATATGGTAAATACTCGCTATGCAAGGTCTATGTGGTGGTCTATGGCACAATACATATCCCATGATCACTTGAGTTAATTGGTATGGCCTTGGACTCTAGAATTTGACCCCAAACCATGATTTATGCCCAAAGAACCATCCCTAATCCACCAATCTTCAAAATGGTCTTTATATCCCACTTGTAGGACAAATATTCCTTATGCATAGATTGTGGTGGTTTAGTGTTATACATGGTCCATGAGACCCGTAGGAAATTTGTATGACATCATTTGTTGGCTTATATCCTTGTACCATAACCTCAAAGCCAAGAACCATGGTTTGTTTTGAAAATCTATGGGTTATAATCACATGGTTAACCACCTGAAGAGCCACGAGCCATGGTATTATTCAAAAATATATGGGTTATAATCACATGGTTGAACACCTTAAGAATCAACTTGCAAAGGATACACAAGATCAAGACTCCAAATATATATTGGACAAAATACTTAATGTAAAATCTCCATTGTCAAAAGAAAAATCGTATCACTACTCTCAGTAGCTAATATAGTAGCACATGCACATAAGATGGTCCTCATGTTGATTAAATAGAGAGAAATAACCAATCAAATGGAAGGAAAAGGACAAAGTATCATAATTATGGTGAATAACTAACCATTGTATTACTCATGTACAATATAAAACTATTATCTTCAAACCACTTGTGCATGCTAAGAAACATACATGAATAATGTGCATAAAACCATGCTAATCTTTAACAAACTCTTATTGTCTAATATCCTAAGATTCCCTATTAACCTTGGATTTGGAAGGAAAAAGGATTTATAAAATGGAAAAAGGAGAAGGAATGAGGCATTTGTTGCCATCTTGTTTGCAACCTTAATTGTCCATTATTTTTGTTAGGAACAAGAATCAGTGATCAAGGTTCAAGCGTTAGTATAAGGGTCCGCTAAATTAAGTAATTCAAGTGGGTAATTAAGGTAGGTTAGATTCTCTTTATTGATATAAGAGTTGTTTAATGTTTTATTTTTATCATAGATAGAGTCATTGTAATGTTACATTCTTTATGTCAGAGCCTTGGCACTAGAAAGAATGTTATGAAATAGTTTTATCGTAATGTTACATTCTTTATGTCGGAGCCTGGAGCCTGGAGCCTTGGCACTAGAAAGAATGTTATGAAACAGTTTTTTTATAGGCTTCATTAGAGGAGAAATTGATGGCTATAATAATTAGTGATAGGATAAATAAAGAGATAGTCCAAATACATATCAAAGACAATAATTGTTGTTCATATTAAGGTAGTCATGTGTATATTCTATTTTCACATTGGAAATATCGAATATAAAGGTTTTTTTCTTGGAAAAAAACTTATGGTATGTTATATAGGTTTTGTTAGTTTTTTTATTATATAGGCTAGTACAGTTAGGTTTTTCGGCTAGGTTGGTTAGTGGGATAAGTAGATTGGAGGGTAGTGGGGAGGTAGGGTGGGTTAGGTATGTTAGTCTATGTTAGTATGTTAGGTATGTTAGGATCCCATCATGGAGCCATAAGAACTTGTTTGACTAGAGGTGTTTTTCTATCTAAGGGTATAGTTTACAAATAGCAACACTTTAAGGAATATTTAGAATAGGTGTTATTATTGACTATGATATCCATAATATTGTGACATTATTAGAATTTTCACTAGGGGAATATCAATAGGTTTTAGCAAGGGAATATTGGGTACTACCCCCATGTATGTGACCATAAGAATTTTAAAACCAAATGTGATGTAAATAAGGACACGCAGATGGTCACCAACAACCAAAGTTTGGAATATTATTTTTCCAAAGTTTGTAGTTGGACGATAGTGAAGAATTCCCCCAAAGTTTGTTTTTACTTTATGCCAAATTCTCTTTCACTATGGTGTTGATCTTGATATGCCTTCATTTGGTCTTGATAAATTCTAAGTTTGTCTTTGAGTTGATGCAATATCCATTTTTTTTCCTCAAGGAAATGTTGGACAAAAGCACATGATTGTCTTCAATGGTCCAATCAATTAGTTTATGAGGATCATAACCACAAAGGTCCTTGAAGGGAGACAGACCTATGGAAGTATGGGCAGTTTCTTTCTACCAATTTTCGGCTAGATGTAGCCACTAGTTAAGAAGCTAGCAGATATTCCACATAACTTTTCAAATGTCCCTCCAAACGTTTGTTGAGTATCTCATTCTAATAATGTTTCTATGAATGACAAGTGCTTGGATTCAACATGGTGTATGTAAGTTGGGATAGTGGTTTCAAAATTTTCCTTATAAATTTTGGATCTCTATCACTAAAAATGTTGTTGGGAATCCCATGGAACTTGTAAATATACTGCATAAATATTTTTAGTAACTTGTGAAACTTTGTCAGTCTAGGGGTGTCGCATAATCCAGATGAGGTATTCCTTGGATATGGTAAGTATGCAGTTGATATTTTGAAGGAATTTTAGATAGGGATGTGCCAAAAGCATAGAAATAAGTATGGCCCAAAATATTGCATATGTACATGTATGGAACTCACATTTTTTACGCCATCTGATTTATCAATATTGTTGTCAATGGTCATTGAATCAATCGCTAACTCCACCCAACATTCTACATCGCCAAGTCCTCTGAATAGGTGTTTTTGAACATTGAACATTGGAAATAAAAAAAATTTAAGGGAGAACATAATATGCCATATCAACTTACAGTAAATAATCTCTAAAAAAAAATATTATTAAATGAATAATAGTTGTTTCCACCATTATCTATCCTTGGATTTTGAATTTTAGTATACAAGAAAATGAAGAAAAATTTCATGAGGCACGAGAAGTAAATGATTTATACCTTATTGAAAATTTGTTGTAGATCATGGAGGTGACCACCCTTCAAACCTACATTTGTCAAAGACAATAAAAATTTATATGATTGGATAATAACTAAACATGAGCTTGCATTTGTCAAAGAGAATAAGACGTTATATGACTGAATAATAATTAAACATGTACGGCGCTC
>JASDQU010680402.1:15825-47328 GCA_032191745.1 Picea mariana
ATGAGATGCAAATGATTTGTAGTAATTGCCTCCTTTCATGGTCTATGGTCTAGTAGTATTTTAAGTCATTTTTGCAGAGAGGATATATGCTTGATGATATTCTTCTTTTTGTTATCTTCCTTATACCTCCATATTGTTGGGTATGTGTTATATTATTTGGAGGTCCAAAATTCCTACGGTGGGGAGGTGTGATTCAGGAGGATATAATGGACGCTCATAGAGGTCCAGGAGGAGTCAAAATGCTCACAGAGGTCCCAAGGGTCTAGAAATTTTCAAAATTTGACCATATCAAATGATATAAAAAACAACATCAATGCGAAGATCTCTTTGTCATATTTCAAAAGGCGCAAGCAACACATCAAACGAAGCTCGTATGCAAAAGTTATGGCTGGTCAAAGTTTGGTCAAACCAAGCAAAATGGTAGTGCCATGTGGCACCACCAGTGGGTGACACGTGAAACTGCTAATGTGGCAGACACTGATGATGTGTCATATTAGTTGACAGTTGAATGGGAATATGGTACAGTCCAAGTGAACCAATGGTTTGTTGACATGTGGCAAGGATAGTCAATCAAAGGCTACCACATGGCAGCCTCCCATTGGCCAATATTGGTTAATGTTATGTAAACTTTATGGAGTCGACAGGGGTTGAAACCGCAACCTCCATAACCTCCCAAAGACTTAACATAGCCTCCCATACCATCACGCCCTCATAGTGTTTCTTAATACTATATGGAAACTAATGTATTTAAATTTGTATTAAGTGCTAAATGGGCGGAAAAGGCTGAGGGCCTAAGCCCTCAACCCTAGCCCTTAGTTTTATGTTAATCCATATGCCCACACTCCAACAGTTGTGGGGGAATAACAAATTTATACCTACCATAACCATTTAATGTATGGTTATAATCATATAACCAATACATATAGATTCGCATGGGGAGTTTGAACTATGTGTGTGTGTGTGTGTGTGTAATAACCCAAAAAAATAGCACATGTGCAAGTTTGAACCCAGGACCCCGGCCACTTTAGCCAACAGTTTAACCGGTGGGTCAAACTATCCACTTATTCTGGGATGCCTCTAATTTTAATATTAAGTTACCAAAAATTGTTGATAGTGGTTAGAGGACTGAGCCTATTTAATGGGCACGAATCCTAATGTGTACACATATTCCAAGATGCATTCATTCCAATGTGGGCATGAATCCCAAGGAGGTATGGACTATCTTGAAGTGTGTGCAAGAGATCACTAAGTTTTTTGCATTATCTCATTTTGCATGCCATAAGGTATTTTGTCCAAAGGTAGTCAAGTTTATACTCGTTGGATTTTTTTTCCACAAGGATTATGAATATGAAGTTTTTTTTGTGATCAAAGGTCATTTGTAAAAGTCTTATCTTAGTTTGTCATGTATGAAACACATAGTCTCGTTATATGTGTAAAAAGGGTTTTTTTAGCCCCTCTTCAGAATTTGGCCAACTTTATACTCAAAATTCTCAAAATATTGTAAGGATTTTAATGGTAAACTCCATTTATACATTTGAGTAGTGGATTTTCGGAGTGTCTTCAAAATTGGCTTTTTATGCGTTATATTATAATGTAATTTCGTATTTTGAGATGATGGAGAACGGTCATGCTTTATAAAGGGACTTTGAAGATAAAGTGGCATATGTCAGCCATATATGTAATTTGAGTTATTTTATTTTCTGCTATATTATATCATTATTCTTCAAATTATTCATCAGTATTAATGAAGTTTATGGACAAATAAGCATCTGCACATGTGTTTCTGCAAATAGTCAAGTGATCTTCATTTACCGAATCTGGTCAAATGTTTATGTGTAATTTAAGAGTTATTTTTACATCTAAAGAATTTCGGATCAACTATCATCATATGAGCCTACTAATCAAGTGAATGAGTTAAGCAATGATGAAGAAGAGGCATATGAGGGGATGTTGTGGAGAATGTTGGTCAACTTTATACTAGGCCAACCACCTTTTCAATCCACCACTCTCATTAGCAATACATCTTTGGTTTCCCATGAAGATATAGTTGCAGTTGTTGTCGTGTGAGGTTAAATTTGCATGGGACACACTATAAAAGTTTCAATCAAAAACTGAAATTAAATTGCGGGTGAAGGATGACGTGACAAGGGGTCGCATCAATCGGGAAAGCCCCACAATGTTTGACCATAAGATCGTGTCCTTGGAACTAGCAATCCATTAATTACAATCGAAATATTATTCATATTAAAGTAAATTTCGGTGCATTTACATTGAGGTTAGTCGTGATGGAATGGTCGAGACACTAAAAGTGTTTATGAAGCTATCATCAAAAGGGTATTATATTATTAAAATAAAGGGTGCTTTTAAAAAAAGGATCAAGATAATTAAAGATTCCTAACTTATAAAAAAGTGACTTATTTCTTGAGAAAATCAAGTAATTTAGTATTAGGGAAGGAAATCATTTTGTGAACGTAAAGGTGTGGAGTATAAGTACCTCAAGGTATTTTTCATTAAAGAACAAATTAAAGTTTATAAAAGGATATAATCATAATCGAGTAAAAAAAAATGGATTTTAACATAGACTAATGAAGGTTTATGCATAAAGGACTTTCAACGCTTATTTTTTGAAATATTAAAAATCAAAGGAATTGTTTAAGAAAAAATTTTGATGTTGTGATTTGTCCGTACAAGAATGAAAATTACAACAATATTGATATTGCCAATCAATTATCAATTTTAGAGTCAAACATAATTTAAAATCTTTGGCAAGATACAAATTAAAGATTTGCAAGTAATAATTGACAGTTATAAATACATATTCGAATTCAATGTTACAAAAATGACTCAACCTTATGTTGGTATAATTATTGGTTCAACCTGGCTAGGAACACTAGGTACTTTCATCTTAAATGTGGAAAAAAAGTTTTTGACATTTTATTACAAAAAGAAAAAAATTACGCTCTAGGACATAACAATGAATTCACATTCAAAATATCCATTGTCAGAAGATTTTAAAAATAATTCAAAGATGATCAACCAAGATGATCAAATGACAGTACAAAAAAAGCAAGAATTTGACAAATTTGTTGCTAATAAAGAGGAAAATGACTCAACCTTATGTTGGTATAATTATTGGTTCAACCTGGCTAGCAACACTAGGTACTTTCATCTTAAATGTGGAAAAAACGTTTTTGACATTTTATTACAAAAAGAAAAAAATTATGCTCTAGGACATAACAATGAATTCACATTCAAAATATCCATTGTCAGAAGATTTTAAAAATATTTCAAATATGATTAACCAGGATGATCAAATGACAGTACAAAAAAAGAAAGAAGAATTTGACAAAATTGTTGCTAAAATAAAAAAGCTTCCAATTAAAAAAATCCAAACTTCAGAAAAAAAGAACAAAAATCGATCCAACTGAATAACTAGAAGCATCAAAAGTTGAAGAAAGTTCTATCAGACAAAACTCATAAGAGATTAGTGCTTTTTATTGTAGCTTCATGAGACATTCTCCATATCATTCTCCTCTGGACTGAGTTGAGACGTCTGTGAGAGATCCCATGTGATGGGTGTGTCATACTTCTCTCGACTGAGTTGAGATGATGTGTGGTCTCTTGGCGTGCTCCTCTGGACTAAGTTGAGACGACTTGAGATGGTCTCCTTTCTGACTCATATGGACTTAGTTGAGTCGACATGAGATGGCTCTCCAGATGGTACTCCTATGGACCTTCTTGAGTTGATCTGTTGAGAGTGACGCCCATGTGGCTGAGCACAGGTGGACGTGTCCCTAGTGGTTGAGCACTATAGGATGTGTGGATCCCTTGCTATATTGTCTCAGAGTAAGATTTGTTGTAACCCTAATTTGTGTTGTAAAGGGTACAAGTCGGCCCCACAATGTAAAAGATAATTAATATTGTGTAATGATTAATTATATTATTCAGTTGAAGAGGTCGGACCTATTGTGCCAATAGACACATCCTTTTGATGTGCTAGGTCTTGTATAAATAGGATTAGATCCCCATTTTGGATCTAACAAACTCACACACTTGTAACATTCTCTCAAGTTGAGTTGTACGGCTGAAGTGTGCACTTATCTTAGGTGCAAGTTTCTAGGTCAAGGAGCACCTTCTTGTGTGCTCTAGGGTTCCTGGTGTGGGGGATCTTCTCTTGACTCTATAGCAAAGTATTGTTGGGTTTTTCCCTTGATTGAGAAGGGTTTTCCCAGGATAAACTCTTGTTATCTTGGTTACTCTTCTTGTTATCTTGGTTATTCTTCTTTTGATCTTGGTTACTGCAGCACTTGTGTATGGTATTGTTGCATTGTTTATGGTTCAAGTACATGCTAAATTGAACTAAACCACATGTGCATGAGCTAAGAATTAAAATTCAACATGGTATCATAGCAAAGTTCTTGAAGATCCATTGCATAAGCCATTAAAGAGCCAGTTGTCACCTTCGTGTTACAACTACAAAAATGACCCTCCTTCTTTTTCCAGTTTTTGCACCTTCCACTTGAACGTTGGGGATAAATTTTTCATAGGAGTGTACGGCCTCCTTCAACACACCTCCAGCAACTCTTAGATTACAAATCAGAGAATTTTTATTTTTGGCCCCTAGGGTTTCTAGGGTTTCTGTAGAATTTCAGCCTCTAGGGTTTCTGCAGTTCATTGAATGATCTTTGCAACTCACCAGGGTTCCTCTAACTTTCCAAGGATTATTGTTGGCATTGATAATTCCAACGAAACCTAAAGTTGTTAGCCTAGCCTAGCCATTAGGTTTCCTATCCTAGTTGTTAGGGTTTGTGAAGAATCTGCAAACCATGAGGAACAGAACTTTGGTGGAAGATAGGCTTGATGGATCAAGCAACTTCAGTTCCTATCAATCAAGACTACAAATCACTCTAGAAGAGGATGACCTATTGAGTTTGATAGAAAAGACTACCAGAATCAGCTACCGATGAAGATAAGGATGATTGGAAGGCAGATGATGTCAAATAAAGGAAGATAATCATCTATTCAGTGAGATATCATCTACTACCACATATTGATAACTTGAAAATAGATTATGAAATGTATGATGCATTGAAGAAAATGTTTGAGAGAAACAACACAAACAAAGATCTTACATTGAAGCACTAGCTTCAAAATATCAAGATGACGAAAGATGACACCATTGCCACCTTCTTCATGAGGATCTCATAGATCAGAGATCAGTTAGGTGCCATTGGAGAAACCATAATAGATAGAGAACTTGTCATGACTACTCTCAATGCTCTTCCAAGAAATTGGGAACCATTTCTTCAAAGTATCAGTGGAAGAGCAGATCTACCTGAGTTTGATCGTCTATGGACATACTACACTCAAGAAGAAACCAGACTTATAGCCATAGGAGTGCAAGACTCCCATCATGATGACAATCAAGCTCTTGCCTCTCATGCAAAGAGAGGAAGAAGAAATAGAAGAAGTTTTAGCAAAGCATTCAAAGGCAAGAAAACTTCAGCAACTCCAAGTCATGAACAGAGAAAATACATATCAAGGATTCAATGTTTCAGATGTGACAAGTATGGACACATTGCGAGAAATTTTCCTACTAGGAAGAAAGGAAGACCACTTGCATCCACTACCAATGTTGATCCAGAACCACATTAGAGAGATGAAGACACAAAAGATGAATCATTCTTCTTTATATCAGCACTCTCAGGTACGGTTCCTACATACAGTGACATTTGGTTGATTGACAGTGGTGCTTCCAGACACATGACTGGATACAGAGAACATCTTACATACCTTGTTGAGAAAGAGTCTCGCCTACATGTTATACTTCGTGATAATGCCATATATACTGTGAAAGGAGTTGGAACTTCTACATTCCTACTAGATTCTGACATACCACTTCAGTTGAGTGAGGTACTATATGTACCTGGGATAAAAAGAAACCTTGTCTTTGTTTCTTCCTTAGAGGACAAAGGCTACAAGGTTACCTTCTCTGAAGGAAAATTTATTGCATGGAACAAGAAATCACACATGGATTCTTCCCGAGTGATTGGTGTTAGAGAAAATAGTTTGTGCAGATTGACTATCCGACCAGTCCAGGCCCTGTTACATGACACTATCATCTTGAGCGAGCTATGGCATAGGAGACTTTCTCATTTACATTATAGATCCCTTCCTGCTTTGGGTAAGATGGTAACATGCCTACCAAACATACATGTTCATCATAATGGAATTTGCAAAGGTTGTGCTCTTGGCAAGAATGTCAAGGGGTCCTTCTTGAGCAGTGACAGTAGATCCAAGGGGATCTTGGACTTGATACATTCAAATGTGTGTGGACCCATGATTGTTTCTTCCTTGAACGGATATTTTTATTGTGTTCTCTTCATCGATGATCACTCTTGGAAGACGTGGATTCACTTCTTAAAAACCAAAGATGGAGTCCTTACGACATTTCAAGAGTTTAAAGCTCGGGTTGAGAACCTGGTCGGGAGGAGGATAAAGGTGTTGAGATCAGATAATGGAGAAGAGTACACCTCCAGGGATTTCAGTGATTTTAGTATTGAGGCAGGGATCAAGAGAGAGTACATTGTTCCTTATAACCCTCAACAGAATGGGGTTGTAGAGAGGAAGAATAGAACCATTATTGAGGCAACCAAAGTGATGATACATGATCAGAATCTACCTATGATTATGTGGGAAGAAGCATCCATGACATTTGTGAATGTTTAGAACAATAGTCCTCATCATATTCTAAATAAAATGACTCCTGAAGAATATTTCACGAGAGTGAATCCTGAGGTTGGACACTTCAAGATATTTTGGTGTCCAGTATACATTCATGTACCCAAGGAGAAGAGGAACAAGCTAGACCCTTCAGGCAGAAAGGGGACATTTGTGGGGTATAGTGGATATTCGAAGGCATATCGAATATACATCACTATTCAATGATAGATTGAGGTTAGTAGAGATGTCACCTTTGAGGAAGAGATAGACTTTCGAAGATTCAGAGAATCTCATATGGAGATTGATAGTGAGAAGAATGAAGATACAATACCTTCTCCCCCTTCATAAGTTCAAAGGGAGACAGTTATTGATCCAGTTTATCCCATAGCTCCAATTGATGTTCCCAGAGACATTGCAGTAGGCCATAAGAGGCATGTTTGTGCTCGACAGACTCTGCAGAAGGCAAAGGAACATGAAGCTCCTTGTGGTACATTCCGAGAGAGCAAGAGACCACAGAGATTTTCAAGCTATGTTTCAGCCATGAGCCACATCATCGATATTGATCCTTCTTGTCATGGAAAAGTAGCAGGTTAACATGTTTGGAAAGATGCCATGACAGAAGAGTATCAATCCATCATGAAGAATGATGTGTGGGATATTGTTTTGAGACTGGAAGGGAAGTTTGTAGTGACTTCCAAGTGGATCTATAAGATCAAACATGCAGCTGATGGAAGTGTCAAGAAGTACACAGTGATATTTGTGGATAGAGGATTCTCTCAGGTGGAGGGAATAGATTATGAGGAGACATTTTCTCTTGTTTCCCGATACACTTCTATTCGTACGATCATCTCACTAGTCTCATCCATGGGTTGGAAACTACATCAGATGGATGTAAAGACATCCTTTATCAATGGTGAGATTGAGGAATAAGTTTACATTGAGCAGCCAGATGGATTCATAATACATGAGTAGAAGTCTCATGTGTGCAAGTTGAAGAAAGCCATGTATGGACTAAAGCAGGCACCTCATGCTTGGTATGAGAATATTGATGGACACTTGATGAGTTTTGGATTCAACAAGAGTGTTGTTAATCCCAACCTATACTATCACATTTTTTGATGATGAGTGTCTGATTTTGGTCCTGTACATTGATGACTTATTCCTCACCAGTTCAGAAAGTCTTATTGTTGAATGCAAGTGTGCATTGACTTCTAAATTCAAGATGAAGGACCTTGGTATGATGCACTACTTCTTGGGACTAGAAGTATGGCAGAGGACTGATGAGATTTTCCTGAGTCAAGGAAAATAAACAGTCGAGATATTGAAGAGATTTGGGATGATAGACTATAGATCCATGCCTACATCGATGGTGATGAACTTGAAGAAGATGAACGAGGATTATTCTGAGTCGGGCATGATTAATCCACATATTTATAGACAATTGATTGGATCATCATTGTATCTGGTTAACACCAGACCTGATATATGCTATGCAGTGAGTGTACTCAGTTAGTTTATGAGTCAGCCGAGATAGACACACTGGATAGCAGTGAAACATGTGTTGAGATATCTACGAGGCACAGTTGGTTATGTCATGAGATATGCCTTTGGTGTAGACATGAGATTGAAAGGATATGTCGACGTACATTGGGTAGGGAGCACAGTGGACCAAAAGAGAACATTTGATTATTGTTTTACGTTGGGATATGCCATGGTCTCGTGGTGCAACAGAAAATAGACTTATGTGGCTTTCAGTACCACAGAAGCAGAGTACATTGCATTATGTGTGGCAATCTGTGAAGCATTGTAGCTTCGCAAGCTCCTTGTAGATTTATTTAGTCATGAGATGGATTCCACCGCTATCCATTGTGATAACTAGAGTTGTGTGAAGCTCTTGGAGAATCTTGTGTTTCACGATAAATCGAAATACATTGATATAAAATACCATTACATCAGAGATATGGTACAGAGGAAAGCAGAACATGTGCAGTACCTTTATACACATGAGAAAGTTGTATATGTCTTCACCAAACCACTTTCCAGGACAAAGTTTGAGTACTTATGTGAGAGACTTGGACTGGTGGAGAATGCCTCCCTAGCTGAGAGGGAGTGTTGTTGATTGCAGCTTCATGAGACATTCTCTATATCATTCTCCTATGGACTGAGTTGAGGCGTCTGCGAGAGAGCCCATGTGATGGGTGTTTCATACTGCTCTGGAATAAGTTGAGAATACGTGTGGTCTCTTGTCGTGTTCTTCTGGACTGAGTTGAGACGACTTGATATGGTCTCATGTATGACTCCTACGGAATTAATTGGGTCGACATGAGATGGCTCTCCAGATGGTACTCCTATGGACTTAGTTGATTTGATCTGTTGAGAGCGACATCCCTATGGTTGAGCATAGGTGGACGTGTCCCTAGTGGTTTATCACTAGAGGATGTGTGGATCCCTTGCTATATTGTCTCAGAGTAAGAATTTTTGTAACCCTAATTTGTGTTGTAAAGGGTACAAGTCGGCCCCACCATGTAAAAGATAAATAATAATGTGTAATGATTAATTATATTATTCAATTGAAGAGGTCAGCCCTATTGTGCCAATAGACACATCCTTTTTATGTGATAGGTCTTGTATAAATAGGATTAGATCCCCATTGTGGATCTAACAAACTCACACACTTTTAACATTCTCTCAAGTTGATTTGTACGGCTGAAGTGTGCACTTATCTTAGACTCAAGTTTCTAGGTCAAGGAGCACCCTCTTGTGTGCTCTAGGGTTCATGGTGTGGGGGATCTTCTCTTGAATCTATAGCAAATGATTATTGGGTTTTTCCCTTGATTGAGAAGGGTTCTCCCAAGATAAACTCTTGTGATCTTGTGCATGGCTATTCTTCTTGTGATCTTGGTTATTGCATCACTTGTGTATGGTATTGTTGCATTGTTTATGGTTCAAGTACATGCTAAATTGAATTAAACCACATGTGCATGATCTAAGCATTAAAATTCAAAAATTAGGATGTCTTATCATCATCCAAATCGCCATAATTATTACAACCAACAACAAGATCAAGTGAAATATAAACAAGTTTCCATGAAAGTAGATTTGCTATGGATCAGTCCCGAGAAGAAGCAACATATTACTTCAAGAGTTCGAAGATTATATCGTTTTGTTTTGTCAAGTGTTGCAACTACAAAAACAAAATATCATGAGAAGACAGTTCGAGATAGAACAAGATATAGGTCTTTCTCGAATCATACTGTTGTTCCTGAGATTACACTTAAGGCTTAGAAGCGTGATGTCAAGGCATCATAAATATAAAGGTTGATTTTAAGAAGTTCTTTTTCTTCCGATAGTTATATAAGACTTAACTCATCCAAGTTGATTTATGAAATCAGGTGAGGTGAGGGAAACTTTCAAAACTATTAAACATAACAAGGCATCAATGTAGAGATGAATCTTAGCATGTTCATAGTAGAAGAAAATAAAGCATGCACTCTTTAAAGGATATAAGATTTAGTTATCCAAGTAGCTTATAGGTCTTGTATTTACTGACAGCAAATATAGAGGAAAAATTGCTTGCTTAACAAACAACCGGTTTGGTGTGATTACAGTAGTTGTGTTACTAAATTGTAAACACTCACTTATTAAAGAGACATTTAAAGAAATAAGAAATATGAAGTATAAAGGGGAAACATAACTCAGACTGCACAAAGATTGTAATCTCTGTCTGCGCTTGTATTAATTCTCACAAAAGGAGATTTTCTCTTAATTGCATTCAGAAAGAAGCAGCCTTTGTTCAATCTTTGAAACATGTATTTATACAAAAGGTTCTCAACCCTAAGCGGTTGGAATTCTCCTTATTTCTAAAATAGTAAAATTACAAAATGTAAAATCTGAAACGCTTCACTTGAATCTCCTTTGTCTCTTCGCTATGTTGGTGGAGGCATTTTTCCTTCTTGTTCTCCAGCTCAGAAACAATTGGTCTTATAATCATGATCTGTACAAATGATGTGTATAGGTTATCTCATTGGTTCCCGGAAGTGTTGCCTTTTTCGTGCTCAACACATTTGACACACATGCCCACGAATTGTACCACCAATTTGGACGACTCTGTTAAATTGTTTTCCTCAAACATATATAATTTCTTTTCTAAGTGAGGCAGTCTGTCTTCCATTCTCTTGTCTTCTGAAACTATAGACTGTAGCTGCAAACTAGGCTTCACTAGCCACCTATCTATCTGAGTAATATCAATCTGTTTTAATTGCAAGATTTCACCCCGAGCCTCTTCCATGTTTTTCTTGATATTAAGTTGATGCTTGACTATATCAACTTGTCCCAAGACTTCAGAGATATTATCTTTTCCGAGGAATAATGACTCTTTCTCGAGTGAATTAAAAGTTTCTTCACTTCCTTAGCCATTCTTTTACTTTCAGCTATGTTAGTCTCCCAGGTCTTCAGTATAATATTGCCTCTGGTTTGTTCTGAGGGAGACAATATGGAGACCATAGATACTCCTTCTCTTGTTGACGCCACAACTGCTTCTTGAAAAGTGGCCCGAGCAACAATAGCCTCTCTCTCCTTTAAACCAATGTTATTTAAGGATTGGTCGACCACCCAAAAATGGTTTTGGACAGCTTCTACCTTAGTGAAAAGGCTTTGTTGTGTTGATCCCAGCTTCTCATGCACCTCCAATTCCTTTGCTTGGAAAACTATCATATCTACAGCTGTATTTTAAGTTGAGTTTATTATGTCCTGTAGTTGTTTTACCAACTCTCCCTGCTGAAAGGCCCATTCTCTACTCGCTTATGCGTTCTTGTGCATTTCGTTGAGACTGGATTTGAGCTGCAAGATTTCATGTGTATCATAAACTCTAATCTAATCGAAACTCTTGTTCATCTTGCTCCTGAATTCCTACTCTACAGTATTTAATTTGTCCTGCAACTGGCTCACCAGCATATCCTTCTGCTTCAACTTCTCCTTCAGGTTTCCCACTGAAAATTGGTTTGTTGTTGCAAAAGATCCCAACGATCCTGCAACATCTGTAGCGAAGTCTTTTTCTTCTAGGGCCTACCCATCCAATATCACCCTATGCTTCTTGACAGTCGCACCATCCCTTTGATGCGTTTCTCTCCTTACTACCACCCTTCTCTTCTTACTAAAGAAGAATTCTGAAGGAGGCATCTCTTCTACCAAAATAGGTATAAGATCTTTTATGAATACAACTTCTGCACTCAGGTTCCCTCTACTGAATTGTAAGGGTGTGACAAATTGGATAGGACTACCTATCTCAGTGGATGGTTGCTTATCGGATGTGTCAGTAGCTGGTTTACCCAGTGTGGACAGTGGCTTTTTTTCTCCCTTTTTTATCAAGGCCTCAGTCTGAGTTTCGACGTGATTGCTTGGTGGATCTGTCAATGTGGTGTCTTCCTTCTCAGTCAAAACCTCAGTCTTCTCCAAACTTTCTTGAGCATCCTGTTTACTGGAGCTCTCTGTTTCCAAGCTCTGGGTCTCAACTTGTTGTGTAGTTGGAGGTATTAGGGTCTCTCCCTACAATAATTTGGGAAGGCTATTTCTTCGATGCTTCTGGAAGTTATAAAACTAGACCAATTTTTCTGGAGCCAGAGCTTGAACTCGACTCAAAACCTCCTGATAAGACCTTGCTCTTCAGAATACTTCATCCTGAGGAGAATCTTCATGTTCATATATTTTCAAATTGCAGAGGGCCATGTGATTACCTAAGATCTTCAGCGGATCTTACTTCTTGAATTCGATATTGACCAGCTTGATTTCTTCCAGGGCCGCAGCTTCTACTTTCGAATGGCCAAAATCCAGCAGAGAAAACGTACCAATCTGTAGGGGGAAGGCGGGCCATACCCTTTTATGTACTTCTTTCATCTCCTTACTAATTCCACCATACACATTTTGATGTGCTACTTCGCAACACACCAATCGATCTGGTAAAAATTCAGGTAGAGCATGTGGAGGAACTGAACAACCGAAAACCCTAATATAGGAGAAATTCTCTTCAATGTACCAGTCAGCTATCTTGCCTAGATTACCCACTATTTTGTTAGAAATCCTGGGAGGTGGGAAACCATATATAACGGTATGCATGGGCACCACCACCAAGTTGCATATTTCATAGAAGAAATCTTTCACTTTATCTTCCCAGAGTTTCGAATGATAAACATGTATGGACTCAACACTAGTTGGAGTCCAGTACTAGCCCATCAGAGGAAAAGGTTTCATAAAACAGACGACATCCATGATATAATCCGACATGAAGAATGGGGCAAGTTTCCCCTTGGCTTTCCATGACAGGTATTCTATAATCTCCCTAACCAAACTATCTGACAACATCTTTCCCCAATCAAAAGAATACCCCTTTGCCACCATGTGCATAATAGGCACCCATTGTAACAAGAAATGGGTTGTGTTTTCCCTCCCATAGAATCTACACATCATCATTGCTATATACATTATGTGAGGCTCTAGTGAAGAGATTGTGTATACGCCATGGGAGTCAGCTCTGAACTTCTCAGGGCGAGAGTACCAATCCTTAATTAAGTCGGGCAGGTTTTTTCCATATTGGACACATTCCTTCTTATCAAAGTCTACTAGGAAACTGACATTGTAAATGAAATTGGTTGTTGGATACAATTTGTACATTACCTGTAAATTTTCTGGTCAGAAAGACCCAACTGCGACCTTTTGTGAATTGAAGATGGTCCTGGTCGGGATATCAACGTTTTCCAGTGCCCAACCGACCATATCATTGTAAGGCAGGAGTCTAGGCCTCGTTGCTATCTTATGTAACTCTGATTGGGCCACAGTTTTTTATTTGGTAGCCATGGTCTACGTCTCCTCGTCACCTGAATCATCTGGGCAATTGACCAATTCATACTGTAGAATATTGAATACTTGTGTCCAGGATTTAATGGCGTCTATGCTTCTGGGCGAGGTGTCGAAAAGGACATATGTGTTCTATCTTGAACTTTCACCAGGAACTTTAGTTTCTTTTTGTGAAGCCATGGTATCAGGCCATATAACTCTATTATCTATCACAGGGAATGCACAAAATTCTTTATCTTGAAAACTTGTTGCTCAGTAAAAATGCACAATGAAATTCAAATTCAATACCCTTTTCCTTTAATTGCATCAATTAACCAATACCTCTACTGACGAAACATTTACTTTCCTTAATGAATAAGATTTAGGCGGTGGTCCAAGATCTCATTTGGAATGATTGTTGTAAATCAATTATTAATGTCATTAATTTTCGGGAAAAGCATAGATGAAATTTGAATTTATCTGAGGCATTATTCAGTGAAGGATTAATCATGTGATAATCATCGTTAATGCACCAGTTAATCACACTTATCGTTAAGTAAATTTCAGAATTTTGGATCTCGGGATATCCTATAACATTTCAAGGTATGACTTCTGAAACGCGAAATCGCGATGTGATTAGTTAATTTTAATCATGTTTAACCCTTTTAAATAATCGTGATTAACCTAAGACAGTTTCGCGATTTCAGATATTGGGACTTTGATAGTTGCTCAATGCAGGATCCTCGAAACGTGAAATCACAATATGATTAATTAACCGTTAATCATTTTTAATTATTAATTAATATGGTTTAATGCTTAAGACAGTTTCGCGATTTCAGATATCGGGACTTTGGAGTTGCTCCATGTTGAAATGCTTGCATCGCGAAACTCCAAAACCCAAAATTTTGAATGTAGGCTTTAGTGATTTGACTTTTTAACAAATAGACGGCTCCATAACTTTTAAGAGATTAGGGTCATTTCATTAAAAGGAATACTTCATCAACGGTGAGAATCAAGCGCGCGATGTTTTTATTTAAACGAGAATGAAAATTATTTAAAGTCTAAAGTTTATAAAAATATATGTGTTCCAACATAGGCTCCATCTAGGGATCGTGTCTCCTTGCGAGAAGAATAGTAGACCAAGTGCCTTTATTGGGTAAATGGAGTCATTATTGCATTTTTGTGAAACACATTAGGGAAAAGATCATACTGAGAAAAAGAATTTCAATCAAAACTTGGAAAACCTTCAAAACACATCAAATCATGACTTTCAGTTAGGCTATTTGAAATTCCTATTTCTTAAAATTGTACTCGGATTTGCTTTAGATAATCGAAACAAATTTAACCGGTCTACCAGACTCTATTTGATTTTGTTCGCATCAAGGCAAAATAATTATAATGATTTAGTCGGGGAGTCCTGCATAGGATTAGAATGTAAATCTTGCCGAAAAGGGAACTAGCTACCAGAGTACATTATAATACATGTATAACAGCCTTACAGATATCATAGACATTGCTTCACTACCAGCGAACTTGTTCAGTACCCCGGTGAAGTTATCTAATTCCCTCATTGAATTTCATTTCACCACTTCAATTAGTCATTTTTCATTTAAATGTTGAGATGAGGGCAAACATTTAATGAATTTCCTTTCATCATCTCTTTTTGGACTAGATGAGGCCATTCAATTAATGAATTTCCTTTCACCATCTGTCTTATATTTTTTTTATAAACATGAAGTGGGGGCATAAATTTGTATGTAATATACCATGGACAATATATGTTTATAAGCAACAGAGGTCTGTCAACTCACTTTGATTACTCTGGGTTAATCCTCTTCCAACCCTCAAAACACCTTCGCCTATAGGGAAGTTCTCATGGGGAGGTTTTACTTTCCAGGGACTTGCCTTGAGCGGAACTAATCAGTTTGAGTCTGTTAGAAAGGCTAAAGTAGTCAGGATTAACCTAGACATACTTATTTCAGTTAAATTTAGAGGGGCGTATAAATTTTTGCCTAACATTATTTTAAGACATGTTTATGAGTTTTCAGAGTTAAGACAAAATCTTCCCTCTGTGAAGACCAAAAAATGGGAAAAAGAGAATCAAAGAAAATAAAACTTTGGGATGGGCAGGATAAAACAGTAAGAGTCTTCAAAAGTTCTGTTGTGAGCAGGGTCAATCTCACATACGCTTTTTCAGATATTCTCGTATTCTTTTTAGATCTTTTATTCGTATTTTCATTTTTATTACAGTTTTTATTTTATTTCATTTTTTATTTTGATATTTTAATTTTATTTAACTCAGAGAAGACTTTTATGATTAAGCCATAATTCTTATGTTCCTCTCGTTGTTAATCAGTTGAAATCTTTATATGGATGAGACTTCCTTCATATTTAGCTAAATTTCTTTGAAAATTTTAACTTGGTTCAGTAGGTTAGAAACTCATACCTCAAATTTTCGTTATATTTTCAACTAAGCAAACCACTTATTTATCACCTGTTTTGAGAGAATATCAATGTTCTGAAACGTGTTTATGATATCTCCTTATCTCTAAACTGTCAGCAAGCATTCTGCATAAAGATAAACATGAGAAATGTCATAAACTTCTCGAAAAATAAATAGTAGCTATTACTTATTTTTGATATTTCTGTTTTTGTGAAATCAACAAGCCTGGCCGTATTTATAGTGAAAGTGGAAACTTACCAAAGAAATGAAAATTTTGAATCAAAACAAGGAAATCAAACCAGTATACACAGTGAGATTTTGGAAACATGTTTATTGCATAAAGTGTTTCAGGTAACGCCCGTTGATGGGGGCATTAAGGACTTTCCCGTCGAGGTTCTCCAACAAGAATGAATTATGTACTTCAGAAGCTATGACCCTGAAAGGTCCACACCATATGTGATCAGATTTTCCATGTTTGTCGGCATCTTCCTTCCTAGCATCCCATTTCAAAACGAGGTCGTCAGGAAGCAACTCCCTATCTTTATCCTTTTTATCAAATAGGGCTTTCATATTGTCTTGGTATTTCTGGAGTTTCTCATCCACCTCAGCCCTGTTCTGCTGCACTTCTATTAACTGGTTGATTCTTCGTGTGATATCATTAGGTTCTTCCTTTGAATCTTTCTAGAGCTTCATTAGCGGCAGAGCCAGGTTAGTAGGTAGTACCACGTCAATCATGTACACCATTTGGAAAGGGGAAATTTCGATCAATTTCTTAGTGCCTATCCAATTCGCCCACAAAGCGTATTTCAAATGAACATGCCAGGCTTTCTTATTTTTGGTTAGCACCATTTTTATTATGGTGATTAAGCTCTTATTTGATGATTCAGCTAATCCATTGCCCTAAGGATAGTAAGTTGTGCAATTTCCTAGTACAATATTGTACTTTTGACAAAAACTAACCATCGCCGTAGATTTTAATGCCTGGGAATTATCTGTAACTATATTCCGAGGATAGCCAAATCTGGATAAAATATTTTCCTCTAAGAAATTTATCACCACTGAGTCTGTAGCATTTCTGGTCGGAATGGCCTCAACCCATTTAGTGAAATAATCTGTAGCGGTCAAGATCCATTTATGTTGTGTGCTTGAATGTGGATGAATGTCTCCAATAAAATCCAGACCCCATTGTTGAAATGATGTTTCCATCTTGACTGGGGTCAAGGGTAGTGCGGGGATTTTTTGTTTACCTGAGAATAATTGACAGGGATTACAGACTCTGACTTTAGAATTCACATTTGTAAATAACTTCGGACAATAGTATCCAGCTCTTAGGATCTTATACTAAGTCATCGCCCTCCAGGCGTAATGTCCTCCACACACCCCTTCATGAAACTCATTTATGACGTTCTCTATTTCAGATTCTATTAGGCATCTTAATAAAAATCCCAATGGGTCTTTCCAATACAGTTAGTTGTCAATGATACAATATTTTACCAGGTGCAGCTTCAGTGTTCTTGCCTTGGAATGAATCATATCACTCGGGCACTATAGAGTCAAGAGATATGAAACTATGTCACTATACCAGGTAGAGGAAGAAATTTTTTCTTGGATCTCAGTTACAGGTATAGTGACATCAAATTCGTCTATGTCTGGAAAACCTTCGTATGCTTGCAGATGATTTATCTCGAGTGCTCTGAAATTTGATTTGGCTAATAGCTTAGCAAGGCCTTGACCTTTGACAAGTTTTGTTGGTTTGACCTCAAGATCAAATTCTTGGATCTTGGCAAGCCATCGGCCTCTCCTACCGTCGCTATCAGGTTGAACCAATATATCTTTGACGGAACTGGTAGGTACATAAGCAATTACTTTAGATTGTAGCACGTAGGTCCTGAAATCTTTTAGGGCTTTCACCATTGCATATGCTTGCTTTTCCAGTATGTCGTATTTCAACTCTGTGTCTCTGAGGCTTTTGTTGAGAATGTTATTGGTTGTTTGAACCCTTCCTCGTTCTTCTATAGGATTATAGTTACAATCGTATGTTCGGATGAAAATGAGAAAATCAAGAATTATTTCATGTAATCAGGAATGGCCAGCATGGGTGCTTCCCCTATAAATTTATTAATACGTTCGAAGGACACTTTAGATTCAGTTGTCCATTTGACCTCGCTGTCCTTTTTTAGCATATATGTAATCAACTTTACAATTTCAGTGAAGCTCAGAATAAATCTCCTTAAAAAGTTTTTTTTTCCTAAAAAAGATTGGATTTCCTTTATGTTCCTAAGAATATTTATTGTATCTATAGCTTCAACCCTTTTCGGGTCAATTTTAATTCCATCTCTAGATACTATATGGCCCAAGATTTTACCTTCTTGTATTGCAAAATGAGATTTCTTGGGGTTCAAAGACAAACTGAATTTTTGACATTTCTCGAATGCTTGTTTGAGGTGTATTAAATGCTTTGCATCAGATTTAGAAAACACAGTTAAATCATCAAGATAAATGAAAATAAACTTATCTCTTTCACCGACGAAGGTGATGTCCATCGCTCGTTAGAAAGTGTCTCCTGCGTTCATCAAACCAAATGGAATTTTATTATACATGAAAGTACCCCATGGGGTAGTGAACGCGGTTTTTTATTTATCGTCCTCATGGACTGCAATTTGGTTATAACCTGAAAATCCATCAATCATAGACATTATATTAGCTCCGACCACTTTCTCCAAAACATGATCCATTTTAGGTAGTGGATAATTATCTTTGAGGGATGATCTATTTAAGTTCCTGAAATCCACGCATAGTCTGATTTCACCATTTTTCTTACTGACTGGGACTAAATTGGCTACCCACTCGGAATATCTGAGTGGAACGATGATTTTTTCATCCAAGGGCTTCTTTACCTCCCTTTCTATCACGGGAAGTTGTATAGGATTTATTTGTCTGATCTTATGCCTGAAAGGTTTGATGCCCTACTTTAAAGGGATCTTATGTTCAATGACAGTGGTATCATAAGTTCTCAATTCATCATAAGACCAAGCGAAGACATCTTTGTAGCTTGAGTAAATCGACATATTTGCTTTTCATTTCAGTTGGAAGGTATTTATATATCTTTACCAGCTTAGGAGTTTCCTTGGTGCCTATATGACAATCTTCAACCTCTTCAGGTTGAGGCTGCAAAGTAGACTTTGGGGGGATATCGTCATGATCGAATAATATTTCTAAAGGAATCAGACCTTTTGGGATCTGATTTTTTTTCAGTACCAACATGCGGTGATTAGCGATCATATCTTGGAACTCCTGAGGATCTTCACCTTCCTGGATGACCCAAGAAGAATCATTATGATTTTCCTTATCAATATGTGTTTCGGAAAATTCATCGACCATTTCTAAAAATTGTTTTATCTGCTCATCGTCTTCAAATACCCGCCAGTGCTAAACATTATTCGGTATTGAAGGTCGGTGTCTCATTTCTATGTGATATTTCATCTTCAAAACCGTAGGTGGCATGAAAGTCGCAGCCGCTTTCTCTAGGGAGTCGGCTTGTTGATTTTTTGCCCTGGGAATATGATGAATATTGAATGATGAGAAAAAAAAATCGATCAAATCCCAGGCACATTTCGTGTACGACATTAACCTTGGATGCTTGGCCTAATATTGTTGCCTAATCTGTTTTACAATCAATTCTGCATCACCGTAAACTATCATATTTTCAATTTTCAAATTTTTGTCAGCCTCTAATCCTAAGACAAGAGCCTCGTATTCACATACATTATTAGTATAGTCGATGTCCCATTGCAATATATATGAGAAAGGAATAATAAATTCCTCACCGAGTGCCACAAACAACACCCCAGCTCTTGCTCCTTCCCACGACGAAGCACCATCAAAATACATCTTCCAAACTCCTACATTATTTGCATTTTTATTTGTTTTTCCTATTTTTTTTATTTTCTTCTTCTGTACAATTTTCTTCTGTACACTCATCTAAACTATCATCCAATGATAATATACAAATACCTAAATATTGATCAACGACATATACCAGATAGTTATTTGGGTTTTGTGGGTCACTTACAGTATACGCCAATCTCGTTTCCCTGTACAGACGGGTGAATTGTCCATCGAAGATCAGGATCGCGGCATAAGTCATATCTAGCTGCAGCGATCCTCCAAGTTTAGCACCCCAAGACCTGGAAAACAACATGCCATACTCTGCAGGAACATCAGCAACAACTACATCCATGAGAATACTTTTCACATGGATCTGTGCAAGATTAACTACTAAATATTTAATCATACAGAGGCACTTAACTTTTCTTGAATCGAAAGAATACAAGTCTCAGTAGGGTCTAGTAACCTCGAGGCCCAGTTTTTCCATAATGTCTTTGGGCATTAAGTTGTGTGAAGCTCCAAAGTCCAACATACAGTTATGTAGCAAGTGATCATGCACAGTCAGCGTGATATAAAAGGGAGCGGCATGATCTTTGGCATTTTTGATATGCGGACCAAACATTATAGTAGGATTATCATCTTCCAAATTAATAGAATCTGCATGACTTTCAGTATCCGATAAATTGATCATCTTGGCAATTTGTTTTCTATACATCGGATTTTTTGCAAGTTCAACCAGAGGTACCAGAATTTTAATTTTATTTATTTTGCTTTCTAGATTGAAACTTCCAGTCATCTTTTTGGTTTCTCTGGATGGGATCTCTGTGTCTCTTTTTTCTATTCTATTGGTTTGTGTTGCCTTTTTTTCGGTTGTCTTCGTCTTGGTATCTTACGTCTCAACTGTCTTTTTCTTGGCCGTTATCTTTTCAGTGGACAGTTGAGTGGGCTCATTCTTTTTACTTCTCAACAAACTTTTCTTCAGCGGATTGATTGCAGAAATTTTATCTCTAGGCCTTAAATTATATTTTTGTTGAAGTTCGGCCATTATAGAGTCGGCTATCCCTTAATAATCTGAGTCTCCCATATTATTTATGCTTACCTCGTCTCCAAACAGTGGTTCTTGATCTAAATACTTTTCGTAATCATGTCTGGTCAGGTGAGGTTCTTGGTCATTATCACTAAGGTTGCCTATATCTTCATCAAATCCCTCAAAATCTTATGCATCATCACTTTGCATAAAGTTTTATGTTTTGAAAGGAGCTTTGATTTTCTGATCCTCATTTTTAACCAGTCTTTGATGGGTCTGTGGATTTGGATTCCTTTTAAAGTCTCTCCTAGTAAAAGGATCAAGCATAGACTGGTCTAATTCCATTATGGAGATCTTGTTTGATAATTATTTTATTCTTTTGGCCATATCATCCATTTTATCCTCAGCGGACTTCCCAGATCTGGAAGTTCCAGCTTGCTCCCTGAAGGGCTTAGTGTCTTTGTTTCATGTTTCGACCTTTGCTTTCAATTTACGATATACCATCATGTTTTACTCAATTTCGATGGCGTCGTCTTGCATTCTGGTGAGATCAACAGATCTCCTTTCTCTCAAAGCAGGGCAAAGTCTGGCTTGAAAGCTCCTGTGAAAGTTACTTTAGCTGCAGGCTATGAGGGTTTAACTTCTGCCGGAATTTTGTGATAAATTTTATTAAATCTTTGGATGAACTCTAAGACTGACTCTGAATTCTTTTTTCTCAAGGCCCCAAATTCTATTAGGTAATACAAGTGATCTTTTCTCTCTCCCCACTGCCTTAAGACGACGATTTCTAGTGTGTCATAAGATGTTATAGATCCCACTGGAATCCCTCGAAACCAAAGTCTTACTTGGCCTTCAAATTTTTGCACCAAAAGTCTCGAATAAACATCCTCATGCTCAATGCTGAGGATATAAGCGAATTGGTCGAAAAATTTTATGTGCTCTGTTGATGTTAAATCTCCCTCTCCCGTGAACTTTGGTAAATTCTTCATGTAATTTTTAGCTAGGTCATGAAGGACAGGGGGAAGGGCTAGAGGAGCATATCTGGAATCTACTTTGGCAAAGATCCTGGGAGGGGGAGGTGGTGGCCCTTGGCCGCCTCCTCCTTTGGCACCACCTTCGGCGCCACCTCTGGCACCACCTACGGTGCCACCCCCTCCAATTGCATCCATTTGAATGTGAGGGGATTAACTTTGAGAGATGAAAGGGAGGTTTTCGTAAACTTATAGTGGCCCTTCGGCTACTTTAGAATGAGGAGAATGAAGTTCTGGAGATAGATCAGTAGGAGACGGAAATTTTGAAAAAGGGGAAAAAGGGAAATGAGGGTTGGGTTCTTCGGACTTACAGGATATATAGACAGGAGAACCAACATGATTTGAATAAGGATACACGATATACTCCTCAGAGTTTCGTGGAATAGAAACCTTTACTTTGGGGATCCGTGAAATAAAAGAGGGTATCAAAAGGGGTCCTTTACCTTTATTAGGTCCTTTACCTTTATTAGTAGAGGGGGGAATCAAAACGGTCTTGGCTTTTATCTTAGGTAAAAGTGGTTCGGGGTTTATAACTTCGGTTTTAGGTTTATTAGTTGATGTATCTCCGAAGTGGCTTTGTGTGTAACCCTCTTGTGAGGTTGATTGTTCAAGTGGAACCTTAGAATTAGTTTGCACATCTTTGGGTTGGTAAACCTTACTTGTGGATGCAACAACTTGCTTGGGTCTTCCCCTTGGTCTTAAAATTTTTTCGGGATCAGTTACAGGAGTAGTCTGATGTTCGTCAGGGTTCTTCCTGGTATTCTTTCTACCGAATTCCAGCTTATATATTATGGAGTCACCAAGTGAAAGATAAATCCTTAATACAGTATTCAATCCTTGTTCACTATCAAACACATAATATTACCTTGTCATTCTTCCCAGGGAAAAATAACTTCGTATCTCCGTCCCTGACAACGGTGCCAAAAAGATGTTGTTCCTGAGATTACGCTTAATGCTTAGAAGCGTAATGTCAAGGCCTCATAAATATAAAGGTTGATTTTAAGAAGTGCTTTTTCTTTCGATAGTTATATAAGAATTAATTCCTCAAATGAAAATAAAAACAAAACAGTACAGAGGTCGTAATTTGTCATTCGAGTCGATTTATGAAATCAGGTGAGGTGAGGGAAACTTACAAAACTATTAAACATAACAAGGCATCAATGTAGAGATGAATCTTAGCCTGTTCACAGTAGAAGAAAATAAAGCATGCACTCTTTAAAGGATATAATATTTAGTTATCCAAGTAGCTTACAGGTATTGTATTTACTGACAGCAAATATAGAGGAAAAACTGCTTTCTTAAAGAACAACTGGTTTGGTGTGATTACAGTAGTTGTGTTACTAAATTGTGAACACGCACTTATCAAAGAGACATTTAAAGAAACAAGAAATATGAAGTACAAAGGGGAAACATAACTCAGACTGCACAAATATTGGAATCTTTGTTTGTGCTTGTATTAATTCTCACAAAAGGATATTTTCTCTTAATTACATTCGACAAGAAGCAGCCTTTGTTCAATCTTTGAAACATGTATTTATACAAAAGGTTCTCAACCCTAAGCGGTTGGAATTCTCCTTATTTCTAAAATAGTAAAATTACAAAATGTAAAATCTGAAATGCTTCACTTGAATCTCCCTTGTCTCTTCGCTATGCTGGCAAAGGCGTTTCTCCTTCTTGTTCTCCAGCTCAGAAACAGTTGGTCTTCCAATCATGATCTTTACAAATGATTTGTACAGGTTATCTCATTGGTTCCCGGAAGTGTTGTATTTTCCCTGATCAACACATCTGATACACATGCCCACGAATTGTACCACCAATATGGACGCCTCTGTTAAATCATTTGCCTCAAACATATATAATTTATTTTCTAAGTGAGGCAGTTTGCCTTCCATTCTCTTGTCTTCTGAAACTGTAGACTGTAGCTACAGACTGGGCTTCACTAGCCACCTATCTTTCTGAGTAATATCAATTTGTTTTAATTGCAAGATTTCAGCCCGAGCCTCTTCCATGTTTGTCTTGATATTAAGTTGATGTTTGGCTATATCAACTTGTCCCAAGACTTCAGAGATATTATCTTTTCCGAGGACTAATGACTCTTTGTCGAGTGAATGAAAATTTTCTTCACAATCCTTCTTCACTTCCTTAGTCATTCTTTTACTTTCAGCTATGTTAGTCTCCCAGGTCTTCAATATAATATCGCCTCTGGTTTGTTTCGAGGGAGACAATCTGGAGACCATAGATACTCCTTCTCTTGTCAACGCCACAACTGCTTCTTGGAAAGTGGCTCGAGCAACAATAGCCTCTCTCTCCTTTAAACCAATGTTATTTAAGGATTGGTCGACCACCCAAAAATGGTTTTGGACATCTTGTACCTTAGTGAAAATTCTTTGTTGTGTCGATCCCATCTTCTCACGTGCCTCCAATGCCTTTGCTTGGAAAACTATCATATCTAAAGCTATATTTTCAGTCGAGTTTATTATGGCCTGTAGTTTTTTTACCTACTCTCCCTGCTGAAAGGCCCATTCTCTACTCGCGTGTGTGTTCTTGTGCATTTCGTCGAGACTGGATTTGAGCTGCAAGATTTCCTATGTATCACAAACTCTAATCTTCTCGAAACTCTTATTCATATCGCTCCTGACTTCCTGCTCTACAGTCTTTAATTTGTCCTGTAACTGGCTCACTAGAAAATCCTTCTGCTTCAACTTCTCCTTCAGATTTCCCACTGAAAATTGGTTTGTTGTAGAAAAAGCTTCCAGTGAGCCTGCAACATCTATAGCGAAATCTTCTTCTTCTAGGGCCTGCCCATCCAATAGCACCCTGTGCTTCTTGACAATCGCACCATCCCTTTGATGCATTTCTCTCCTTACTACCGCCCTTATCTTATTACTGAAGAAGAATTCCAAAGGAGGCATCTCTTCTACCGAAATAGGTATAAGATCTTTTATGAATACAACTTCTGCACTCGGGTTCCCTCTACTCAACTGTAAGGGTGTGACAGATTGGATAGGACTGCTTATCTCAATGGATGGATGCTTACTGGTTGTGTCAATAGTTGGTTTACCTAGTGTGGACAGTGGCTTTTCTTCTCCCTTTTTTATCAAGGCCTCAGTCTGAGTTTCAACCTGATCTCTTGGTGGATCTGTCAATGTGGTGTCTTCCTTATGAGTCAAAACCTCAGTCTTCTCCAAGCTTTCTCGAGCATCCTGTTTACTGGAACTCCATGTTTCCAATCTCTGGGTCTCAACTTGTTGTGTAGCTGGAGATATTAGGGTCTCTCCCTTCAATACTTTGGGAAGGCTATTTCTTTGATGCTTCTAGAAGTTATAAAACTCGACCATTTTTTTTGGAGCCAGAGCTTTAACTCGACTCAAGACCTTCTGATAGGACCCTTCTCTTCACAATACTTCATCCTAAGGAGAATCTTCATGTTCATATATTTTCAAATTGCAGAGGGCCATGTGATTACCTATGATCTTCAACGGATCGTGCTTCTTGAATTTGATATTGACCAACTTGATTTCTTCCAGGGCTGTGGCTTCTGCTTTCGAATGGCCGAAATCTAGCAAAGAAAACGTACCAATCTGCAAGAGGAAGGTGGGTCATACCCTTTTTTGTACTGCTTTCATCTCCTTACTAATTCCACCATGCAAATTTTGATGTGCTACTTCGTGGCACACCAATTATTCTGGTAGAAATTCAGCTAGAGCATGTGGAGGAACTGAACAACTGAAAATCCTAATATAGGAGAAATGCTCTTCAATGTATCAGTCAGCTATCTTGCCTAGATTAGCCACTATTTTGTCAAAAATCCTGGGAGGTGGGAAACCACATATAACTGTATGCATCGGCACCACCACCCAGTTGCAGATTTCATAGAAGAAATCTTTCTCTTTATCCTCCCAAAGTTTTGAATGATAAACTTGTATGGGCTCCACACTAGTTGGAGTCCAGTTCCAACCCATCAGATGAAAAGGTTTCATAAAATGGACGGCGTCCATGATATAAGCCGACATGAAAAATGGGGAGGTTGCCCCTTGGCTTTCCGTGACTGGTATTCTGTAATCTCCCTAACCAAATTGTCTGACAACATCTTGCCCCAATCAAAAGAATACCCCTCTACCACCGTGTGCATAATAGGCACCCATTGTAACAAGAAATGGGTTGTGTTTTCCCTCCCATAGATTCTACACATCATCATTCCTATATACATTATGTGAGGCTCTAGTGAAGAGACTGCGTATACGCCATGGGATTCAGCTATGAACTTCTCAGGGCGAGAGTACCAATCCTTAATTAAGTCGGGCATGTTTTTACCATATTGGACACATTCCTTCTTGTCAAAGTTTACCAAGAAACTGGCATTGTAAATGAAATTGGTTGCTAGAGACAATTTGTACATTACCTGTAAATGCTCCGGTCGGAAAGACCCAATTGCGACCTTTTGTGAATTAAAGATTGTCTTGGTCGGGATATCAACATTTTCCAGTGCCCAATCGACCATATCATTGTAAGGAAGGAGTATAGGCCTCGTTGCTATCTTATGTAACTCTGATTGGGCCACAATTTTGTATTTGGTAGCCATGGTCTCCGTCTCCTCGTCACCTGAATCATCCGGGAAATTGACAATTCATATTGTAGAATATTGAATACTTGCGTCCAGGATTTAATGGCGTCTATGCTTCTGGGTGAGGTGTTGGAAAGGACATCTGTGTTCTAGCTCGAACTTTCACTGGGCGCTTTAGTTTCTTTTCGTGGAGCCATGGCATCAGGTCACAGAACTCTGTTATCTCTCACAGGAAATGCACAAAATTCTTTATCTTGAAAACTTGTTGCTCAGTAAAAACGCACAATGAAATTCAAATTCAATACCCTTTTCCTTTAATTGCATTGATTAACCAATACCTCTACTGACGAAAAATTTACTTTCCTTAATGAATAAGATTTAGGCGGTGGTCCAAGATCTCATTTGGAATGATTGTCGTAAATCAATTATTAATGTCATTAATTTTCGGGAAAAGCACAGATGAAATTTGAATTTATCTGAGTCATTATTTAGTGAAGGATTAATCACATGATAATCATCGTTAATGCACTAGTTAATCACACTTATCGTTAAGTAAATTTCAGAATTTTGGATCTCGAGATATCCTATAACATTTCAAGGTATGATTTCCGAAACGCGAAATCGCGATGTGATTAGTTAATTTTAATCATGTTTAACCCTTTTAAATAATCGTGATTAACCTAAGACAGTTTCGCGATTTCGGATATCAGGACTTTGATAGTCGCTCAAGGCAGGATCCCCAAAACGCAAAATCACGATATGATTAATTAACCATTAATCGTTTTTAATTCTTAATTAATTTGGTTTAATGCTTAAGACGGTTTCGTGATTTCAGATATCGGGACTTTGGAGTTGCTACATGTTGAAATGCTTGCATCATAAAACTCCAAAACCCGACATTTCAAATGTAGTCTTTAGTGATTTGACTTTTTAACGAAAAGGCGGCTTCATAACTTTTAAGAGATTAGGGTCGTTTGATTAAAATGAAGACTTCATCAACGGTGAGAATCAAGTGCGCGTTGTTTTTATTTAAACGAGAATGAAAACTATTTAAAGTCTAAAGTTTATAAAAATATATGTGTTCCAACACATACTTTCAGGACAAAGCATTTTTAAGGGGAAGGCAATGTAACATACAAAATATGTATAATATTAAGTAATAATAATAACAATAATAATAATAATAACAATAATAATAAATAGTTATTAATTGTCTAAGGGATGCATCCTTTCATGGATGGTCATCATATGTGTCATTAGGTTCTCTATATATTTGGCACATTCATCATTTTACATGATCAATCTATCTATCTAATTATATACATTCTTATTCAATATATTTTCTTGTCTAGTATGGATTGCAGTTATTTATCTCATTTATGATGGATGTTCGTGGTAAGAACCAGATTGGTTCTTTACAGAACCTCGGCATCTCTGGTACTTCAAGACCTACAACCTACATCACTCTAAAACTTTCCTGCTATGTTATAACATAAAACCATCAGTAACAAAAGGGAAAGGGGATGTGATCCATCATGATATGTGGAAGATTTAAATAAATGCGAGAAAAATATTTTCATTTTCATCAATATAAATATTTATTTTTATTTTGATAACATGTATAAACTAAGCTATAAATTTTTATTTTTATTTTGATAACATGTATAAATTAAGCTATAAACTAAGATATCACTAAGTAGCATCAGTAAAACAAAGTATAATCAAGATGCAAGCACAACACTATGCTACTCTAAACTAAAGAAGTCAGGTTCCTTCTACATATTAAGGTTTGAAAATGGATCAGTAATAGGTATTGGCAACTTCCTTCCCTCAGGTCTGGTCAAATAAACGGAATTAGTTTCGGACTTCTTGTCAATCTTGTAAGGTCCAAGCCATATACTATCAAACTTACGCAAACCTGACTTCTCTTTCCTTTTGTCCCACAGAAGTACAAGGTCATCGTATTCAAACTCCCTTTGTCTTACTTTGTGATCAAATGTTCCTTTAATCTTGTCTCTATTCCTTTCCATTTGATCAAAATCATGTCTACTGGATTCATCTAACTCTATGAGCTAATCAATTATTTCTTGCAATGCTTCCTTATCAGTTGTAAATTGTTGTGCAAAATGAAGGACAAGAATTTGGAGGTTGATGGATAACTTTGCTTCCAATCCATATACTAACTCAAATGGGGTTTTTCATGTGGAATTCTTGGTTGTGGTATGATAGTCCCATAATGCATAATTAATCATACTATCCCAACGCTTATTTTCACTCACAATCTTCTTATCAATATTCATCATATTCTTATTGCTAGATTATGCCAATCCATTTCCTTGGGGATAGTAATTAGATGAATGAGATAAAACAATTTCGTACTTAAAACATAATTTTTTCAAGGCCTTTAAATTATCATTAGTGATCTTAGAAAGGGCACCAAACCTTTTGATTATTCTATCTTCAAGGAAACTCATCACAACCTCCTCGATTGTGTTTTTGTTGGTATGGATTATATCCACCTAGTGAAATAGTCTGTAGCAATCCAGACCCAACAATATCTTTTGATAGATTTATCCTTAAATTCATCAATGAATTCTAAACTCCATTGTTGAAAAGGTGCCTCAACAATAACTGGTTTAAAAGGCAAAACATGCAATCATTATTTCCTTGAGAAGAATTGGCATGGTTGACAAGACCTAACATAACGGTGAGTATCAGTGAAAAATGTAGGCTAATAGTAACCTTCTCTCGAGATATTATGCGCGGTGGTACAGGTAGCGAAGTGACAACCACAATATATTTAATGAAGTTCCTTAATCGACTTATCTGCTTCATCTTTATTAACACATCTAAGGATTACTCCATCAGGGTTATTCTAGTCGATACCATCTTGGATTAAACAATACTTCATAGCTTTTAATCTCAAATCTCCCTTCTTATGATCTACTAAGTGATCAGGACATGAGAGATTCTTTCGATAATATAAATATCATAGTACCACCCATCACGTTCTATTTCACTCAAGACAACATTTACTTGGTCATTTTCACCCATTCTTATGACTTCTTCATTGCTTTTAGTCAACATCTTAGCTAAGCCTTGTCCCTTAATGATCTCAGTAGGTTTAATATCGAGGTCATATTCTGAAATATTTGATACCCAGTTCCTTCTATGATCCAAGAGGATCCAAGAACGCTCACATATGTTAGTGAGGATCCAGAACACCCACAGAGGTCCAGAAGGATTCAAAAATGCTCAAAATTCAATCGTCCCAAATGCTCTCGAAAATTCCATAAATGCGTAGAGCTCAACGATAGCTTTCCAACAGTGCAAAAATTGCCTCAAACGAATTTCGTATGCGAACGTTATGGTCGGTCAAATTTTGGGTCAAACTAGGAGGAAAAGTCAAAGAGATCAAGGTGACACGTGTCACCACTGCAAGGGTGACACGTGGCATGATCATAAAGGACGTATGGTTATTTTTTGGAAACACTCCAATGTTCAATGTGACACATCGTACGTTGACCGACAAGGTGAAGTGGAAACTCGTACAATCCAAGTGGACCAGTTGTTTGTCGACACATGGAAAGTACAGACCAATGAGAGGATACCATGTGGCAGCCTCCCATTGGCCATCATGGTTAGGTTTATAAAAATTATGGGAGTTGACGGGGGTCGAACCCGTGACCTCCCATAACTTTATACAAACCTTGGTTACCATTCCACCATCCGCTTCTGACTTACCCCTATACGGTGGTGAATTTATTTAAGTTATGGTAAGTGGTTAAATGAGCAAAAAAAGAGCCAAGGGCTAAGCCCTCGACCCATGCCTTTATTCGAAAGATGTAACTGTAACCCATATTCCATGGGGTATTAAAACTATGTGCCAACTAATTATTATATATATGGTAAAGTTTATAACAAACACAACATAATAAATGGTGGTCGGTGGGGCTCGAACCCTCGACCTACCGTATAGTATGCCAACACTCTAACCATCGCGCCAAAGGCGCATCTCGTTATGGGATTCCCCAAGAGAAAAGTTAAATGGTTGTCAAAGTCTCAGATGGCGGTTTAGCCCGACCCCCCTATTTAATGGCACGTGGACCAAGGATGGTACACACACTCATTATTGTAGAGTACAGTCTCGAAGTTTGTGCCCAAGGGTAATTAGACTTTGAGGTTGCACCACAAAGTGTGCCATAGGGTTCCAGCATGGAATTGTATGAACTTTATACTCATTTTTCACGATTTTTCACAAGGAATCCAATGGTGGGCTATGTTTTTGAGTTTGATCAACGCAAAAAAGGTCATTGTAAAACACAAGCATTTGAGCATTAATAAAGAGGTCTTTATTGGAAGTGGACCTGAAGATGTAGCCCAAATCGGGTGAACTCTGTTATCAAACTTGTGTATGTGATTTCATTATTGTTGTTCTATTTGTGCTCGGTTATTTGCAAGTTATTTATCTTCAAAGCGTCTTTGGATAGATAAGTTAATTCACATATCAATTGCATACAATCAAGCGATCATTTTTATTTCGAATATAAAGTAGATTTTATTGTGTATTAAATATTAATAAGAATCTAAGTATTTTTCGGATCAAATTGGTATCAGAGCCAAGTTTGACAAGTGTTTGAGAGTGAATTCTTACAAGGTCTAAATCCAATCGAGGAGAAGGAAAACTTGCAAGTTACAATCCTGATATTGGTCAAGAAGTTTTACTCGTCGAAGAGAAATGACTTTGTCAAGAAAATTGGGTCCTTACAACTCCGAAGATTATTTCTTCAAGGATTTTAATTTAATGAAATCCATGGTGGAAGAAATGTACGAGGGACGAGAGAAGACCAAGGAGGGAGGCACATCAGAGAAATTTGAACCAGACAAAGAGGAAGGAGTAGGTAATGAAGGTGGTCCTTTAGAACCCTACTCACCATCATCTTCATCATCATCTTCTTTTGAGGGAAGTAAACATTCTTCACATAAAACGAAGCCCTCT
>JASDQU010680403.1:2103-23223 GCA_032191745.1 Picea mariana
TCAAATAGATAAATGGATTGCATGCATGGATAATACAACAAAGTTAGTATTAAACATGAATGTAATGCATATAGGCAAGAAAACAAAGTTTTACTCCACCTAGCCAAGCAAACAAAGTTATACCTCAACTATACTATTCTAATGATCACAAAATACTGAAAACAAGAACAACATCACCTCGAGTATGTAAATGAAGCATGTAGACAAAATCCAACACTCCCAATTCCTCCAAAGCGATTTATGTATTATTAAATGGGAAGAGGTTGTAGCAACAATGTTGCTTCAAGCTCTTCAATAACCAAAACTAGTGAAGTAATATGACAATAGTGAGAGAGAGAAGGAATGGGATGGAGAGAATTTGGTAGCATAACAATACTGTCAAGAATGCTGATTAATGAGGGAGTGAGAGGTTTCTTTTATAGCCTTGGGAGACCAAGAGAACCCTCTTGGATCTTCAACACTTGTCAAAGATCCAAGGGAAGAGACAACTCAAAGAGGAAAGCAACCAATGAGAGCTCAGTCGTTTAGGGTGAGGGGAAAAGGAAAGAAGGTGAAGTGGAGAGTGATAAAGCAAAGCAAGTGAGGTGTATTGGCCAAGAGAGGAGTCCCACGCTTTCATCCAAGGAAAATTCCATCTTTTTTTACTTGATGTTTCCACCTTCCAAGAGGAAAGGCACATCTCCTCAAAGAAAGCGTGAGGTTTGGAGGATATAACAAGTGAGGGTGGGGGGATTTTTATGACACACTCCCATGGTGAGGTGTCAACAAAGTGAAATCATATTGGATGAAGGAGAGGCCCATGCATTATCCAAAGGTAAGTTTCCCACTTCACGTGTGACCTTTCCCTCTTTACGTGAGAGAAAGCGTGAGGATGGTGAAGGCGTGGAGGGACGTGTGGGTGGAGTGTGTCATACATACTCTTAAGTGACACATGAGTGGGTAAGGAGGGACATACAAGAGAATTTAAGGACCCACAATTATGAATTAAGGGAGTTTCCAAATAATATGTGGAGTGGGGACGCAAATCCAGAAAGGAATGCCTGAGGTAAGAGGCATGCGTGAGCTTACGTGAGGGAAAGGTGAGGGTGAGGAGGAGTGTGTAGAGCACAATCCTAAGTGGTGTGCGATTGGTGGAGGAAAGGACAGTGCATGAAGGAAGAAGGGGTACCACATTCAAATTAAAGGGATTTCATACTTTATGTGGGAGATGGGGGACGTAAGCTTTAAGTGGGGAGTTAATTAAAAAGGTGAGTAGAAAAGGTAGATAAAGGTTAGGAAAAGGGTTAGGAGGGGTTAGGTAGGTTCTCTCATCAATAATGCCACTTACTTCACTCTATTTGAATAACTAGTACAAAATTGGTATTTGCCCATGTCCTGGGTTTGGCAATTAAAATCGTCATTTTCCGAAAAAAACTCCTAAGTGGACAAACAACCTAGCAAAACTTGTCTGAATGAGTTGAAACTTGGTCCGTGGGTGTAGGGGGTATCATTAGATTTATTTTGAGTACAAAAACCCCTATCAAAGATCCCAGGACCTTATTTTTACATTAAATACCCATAATTAATTAATTAATTAATCAATTCGGAGCCTTAAAAAAAACCTGGCTATACTTGACGGAATTCTGTGAAATTTCGTGTGCTGTCTTACATGGTCATTTAAAATATTCCTAAACACTAGATATCTTGGAATGACTTCATTAGAATGCCTTCCACCACATTGGAGGATTTATTGGGTGGGAGTGAAAAACTCAAAGGAGATTAACCCGACTGGTTAGGCCACGTTAACCTCCTGAGGATAAAAAAAACTCAGTGAAAGGGACTCTCCTAATGAATAAACCCTAAGGAAAATGACCTAACATGATCCATGTAGACGTATTACATTATAAACCCGCACAGTGGTGCGGTAATCCCGCTTACAAAACTGTGTTGGAGCAAAAAAATGCCCTGTAGAACCAATTAGTCTTCAACATGTTTGCATCTATTGATGCATATCTTCATGGTACATGGAGTTGAACCCATAGTTGAAGAGGCGGTCAACATGCCCTCTCGGTCAGTTTTTGCTCTTCATATTGTAGAACTCCACGAAGGACATGGATGCATGGAAATCATCTCCTAGTCTCCTGTACACCTCTAAATATGCTCTATAGGGCTCATCCTGCTCAACCTACATCAATGGACCTATGACCTCATTCCCCAAAAGTTGAGGCATAGTGGTTCTGGAGGATTTGGTGTATAAGTGGGGGTGGGTCTGCATGGTAGTGCGTGCTTCCTTCTCTGATTGTTTGAACCCCCATCACCATTCCGGTTCTTCTTCATTGTGCCCTCCAACGAATTCTTAGCAAACTTCCCATGAGGTCCATCATGGCCTTTCGACCCTTGGCCAAGTCATTCAAGATATTGAACAAACTGTTGATCCTAGTATCATCTTCTTCCCCCATAGCTCCTTTGCCCTTAGGTGTGATAGATGGTGTTGCCTCTTCTGACCCTTCTTCTCTAACCACTTCTTCTTATTCCCACCCAGGGGGATCTGGGGTTCTTCCCCTATGTCTCTGGTAGGTAATGTTCTGCTCATCTTTTGGTCTCATAGATCTTATTACAAATGCCCCTTAGAGCCCACAGCTGCAGAGGAACATGCTCTGATACCAATGTAAAATTCCCACTCAATTTTTTTTGGATTTTACTTCGTTTGTTGTGTTGACCTTTCATCAAACAGTTTGATTTTGGAGTGTTTGTATGTGTTTTCTAATATGAGAGTTTACGAACATTTTGCAGCCTTTGAAAGAGTGTGTAATTTTATAGTTATGCCAGCAAGGATGAACATAAACATAGAGCATATAACATAGTTTATTTCAATTAAATTCAAGGCAACAATATTACATGGAGCAACAATCATAAAGGTGGATTTGACCTGAGTTTTAGTCGATACACTGCCTTCTTATAGTGATTTCCAACCACAAAATTTAATACACACTCTCCTCATAAAAGTGAACCCTATGCTTGAGATATAGCTCCTCTGTATAACATCAACCCAGCCTCTAATATTATCAGAACTGTAAATAGATGACAACAACAAATAAAATCGCCTTCCTCTTGTTCAACTCGGCCAACAATGGAGGAATATCGATCCAAGTGCAAATAGAGTCTCCTCTGCGTTGATATCTCACTTCTAGGTAATGTATTGTTTCCTGCCACCAAGGTATGCACCCAACATCAACATAACATGCCTAGAAGAGGGAGACACGACCCCCACACTTGTATTTTTACCTTCTGCAAGGAGATATGCGCCTAGCTTGTATAGATCACACCTAGGAAAAGGGATACGACCCCAATATTGGTATTTCTAATTTCTGCAGTGAAATATGCGCTCCTGAGGTGATTGGTACACCCCACACAAGTAATAAAATGCCCAACAATATGAGGAATCGCTCAAGCTATCTTCAACTCAACAAAACGAAGGAGGAAGTCACCCAAGTAAGAAAAAGCACCCAGCAGTGATAATACTCAGCCTCTGAAGCAAACTCAACTTGTCTAGAAGTATTACAACCCAACAGTGAAGTAAAATCATCCTCCTTGATTAAATTGATCCCCACACATCCAGTTTAACTATCGAATGAAGGAACTCAATCCAGTGAAGTACAATGAAGAAATCTGAAGTGACTTCTTCCTCATATCTGAATAAGGTGTATAGTTTCAACACCGAAACCAGAGATAGATGAAGGGTTACCAAAACCCTAGAATCTTTCCTCAAGAGCTCTCCAAGATCTAATTTCCAAATGAGCAAATACCAAAATGAGGGCCGCCTCCTCTTTTCCCCTCTTTTATTTCTTCGTTGAGTTATTTCCCACTCACTTTACTTTTTAATAATCTTTTAAAGTCACCTTATGCTTGCACACTTTATAATTTTTAAGTGACTTTATTTTTCCTAAGACCCATGTTCCCCTTTTTCACTTTATAAAGTCATTTCCTAGGCAAAAGTTGATTTCCCTAGGTAACTTGTCCGACTTAGCCTACAGGAACCAATTTAGACTAGCAGAACCATCCCTTATGCTTCCTAGGCCAATGGGGACAATACACAATACAACAACAAATATTGAATTCAAATACAGAGATAATCCCCCTCATTCCAATCACATTCACACTTCAGATGAAAGAAGTGTTTTTGGTTCTAAACATAACTTCTTAATTAAAATAACATGCACATAAATAGTTCTCTTACAATATTTTAGAAAAAGTCTTTCTCTCCAAAACCATCGACCCTTTGACACAAGGTCGATTCCCCTATTTATAAAAAAATAACTAAACTAAAAATAATTACTAAAGTTGTGTTAAGTTAAGAAAAAGCCACGTGGTAGACTGTATCTATTTGTTCTCTTTTGATTCTCTTTTGATCATATGGTGATTTTACTGAAGTGGATTGTTTCTCTCGTATTCTAACCATCTGCAGAATAGATCTTCGCATGTGTTTGCATACAAGAACCTGTGTTGATCCATCAGAGCAGAGAGGACCTCCTTCATCTCAATTGCCCATTCCTTGTACTTGATTAGTTTGACACTCAAGCATTGTAAGACTGCGAGAACTTTAATCGAAGGCTCCATGAACTTCTTCACTTCACCCAGGATCATGCTTGAAACCTGCAAAATCTCTACTTCATCCACCTGGTCATGCTTTGCATGTCGCTTAACTATGTTGCATAGATCGATGAAATCCTCCGGTGGACCAAACTCTAACAAGTCGGTATTCCTCATTTCCTGATTGATTTTCTCCCAAGTTTTCTCACATTCTTCCCATCTCTTCTGCATTTTCTGCCGGGGTTCCTGGACCATGCTTACCCAGTGTTCAATTGCCTTCCTTATTCAGGCTATGCTGCTGTCCATTAGCACTCGCATGCCATGCTCTTCTAGATATCAGCCCTTTTGTACTTCATTGATGTAATCTATCCTTTCTAAGGCTTGATGTGCCTTCTCATACCATCGCTGCATGTCCTTACAGGTTGCCAACCCCATGAGGGTATCTTCTTGGAAATCAGCTATGCGAGCATTGCAGAGGTCTCTCTCCCTTGTGAATTGTGCATACATCTCTTGGAACTCACACTTCATGGCTACCTCCCTTTCATCCATTTTTTCCCTGTCTAAAGTGGCATTGGTTATGGCCATCCTTGCTCCGATTAGCTCAGTCATCTTAGCATTTTTTGTGTCAAACAACGTCTCCTCTGTGGTTATGAGAAGTGTGTTATCAAGTGTGAGCTTCCTTTTCTTGATTGTTCTTCTCATCACAACTTTTATTTTCCTGTCATAAGAGATTGTATTTATATCGGTGACTTTGTCAACTGGTTCAAGAATCTGTTGATCCCCCCAAGACAAAGTATTACCTAGGCTTCCCATCGTGTAGAGGTGTTCTATGGCAGGTTCTCTTAGTTACTTAGTAGGGGAAATTCATATATGTTCTGGTGACTTGGCCTCCTACTGGTTCTCATGGATTGATGGAGTCTTGGTCCTAAATGGGGAAGTAGGCGAAGGATCAACATTAGTTGGGAGTTCGGCTGTTGAGATGTCGATTTTTGGCTGCCCCATTCCTTCTTCTTGTTCACCAACATCCAAGTCATTCTTGGAGTTGTCATTTTGAGGCTATGTTCCTAATTGATCGAGAAATACAGTTTCAAGAATGCTCCTAGCTACCGAGTCGCCTTCTTGAGGATTTGGATTCCATCATCGAAAACTGGAGTAGATGTTTCCTCTAGTTCCTTCTCCTATGTGATTGGCATCGAGGTTATGCGCGAGGCCTCAAACTCTTCCTCATCATCATATATCTTGATTAAATCTATGAGGACAATAAGCATACCCATCCCACTTGACGTTCTCGTTGACCTTAGCTGGGTTGTAGTAGTCACCAACGAACCTTCTTGTGGTGACATAGGGCTGGGGTTTTCTTGATCATCGGTCTCCCCTAGTGGAATTTTCTCCAAGACATTTAGCTCTTCCTCATGATTACTTGTATCGATCGAGGTAATCCTCAAGGGTTCTATCAAAGGGTTAAGTTGGGGATCTTCCCCTAACCTTTGCATAGCTCTTTCGACTTCGTCTAGTAACAATATCTCCCTCCACCATGCCTCTACTACCCCGTTTTCTTCTCTTACCCTGGGGGCTTCTTGAGATGTCTTCTCTATTGTCTCAACTTGCTCATCCATAGTCATTTCTTTGAATTTGGTCATATTAGGGTTAGCCCTTCTATGGAGCACTTCCTCCCAATCCTGGGCACCCCCGGTAAAGATCTCATCTTTGAAGCTATCATGAGCATATGGCCAATAAGAGGATACCTGCGACGCATGCTAGAGTACCATGCCTTTTGGATCATTCTTACAAAAATGGCCTATGGGGAATCGATACTCAAGCTAACTCAATCCCTCTTGTTTCTCCTATGTAGTGTCTTTTACCATGTAAGAACCGACATGAAAATCATAGGGTATGAAATCCCTCTTCTTATCTTTTACCAAAGAGGCATTATAGCCTTGCAGAATGGTCTGGTAACAAATTTCTCCCAAAACGAGACGGTCCGAGACATGAACGGGGAGTAGGTGTGGCATGCCAGTAGCCCTGAACACTTTGATATAAGTGCTTGTTTCTTGAAAATACCAGTGGCCCACTTTGGAAATCATCTTTTTGGATGCCGCTGAAAGCCTTAGGCATTCTTTTCTAAATATAATGAAGTGCACTCGGGCTATTAAATCATCACATATCAGGGCGTAAAATCTTTTGCACCTATTTTCCCATAGAATACTGAAGTAAACGTGGATGGGTAACTCAACAACATGCCAACTTAAATACATACCTGGAAAAATGTTTTTTACATAGGTTACATCCAACAGGTACGATGCCATGTGAAAAATTGGTGTTCTCTCCATCCTTTGGTGTCTGGGCATGCAGGTTGTTGGTGCTCAACTATTTGGAAATGATGGCTCCCCAATTGAAATTGCTCTCGGAGACCGCCACAGTATATGCCAAGGGCATCCACGCTTCTGAAAACTTAGAGCAATCCTTTTCCCCATACAATCAACAAATTAAAGCCATTAAATACATATAAGGCTCCCTGCTATACCAGCCATTGCTCATGTTTGTGAACTTATTATCTTCTTTCTACCATGAGGGAAGTAACCTACTGATGTCATTGAACTCATAAAATCTGACCACAAATTTTGTATTTAGCCTTTGCTCTTGGTCTCTAAGATTGTAGTATTTTTGGACCTCTACTGGAATAAAGACACTGACACGTTCACCCTATTCATTATTGACTGTACATTTTGTCACATCTGTGTGGTCAATCATCCATCTTAGGGTTTCAATGTAGGGAAAAAATGGGGTCCGACAGGTCACCATATGTAGATATGATCGCCTAATGTTTGGAAAAACCTGGTCATCCAATATCTTGACGTCCAGGTCATTGTGAGGTGTAAACTATGGGTAATATTCTTGGTTTATTTTGTTAAACAACTCTCCCCAGTGTGGGAGCACTACTTTAGATTCGGTGCTCACCTCTATGTCCTCGAATGCTGGAGGCGAGGTGAACTGCTTCTTCATGGAAGTTCAGATGAACGACACCGTTTTTGAAGTGAAATCAAGTTCCCTTGCGGAAACTGGTGTCAACCTTTTGTTGATCTCCAATTCTTTCATCTTGGGCGTGTTGATAGGCGAAATTGACCGTCCGTCAACTGGGAGAGTGGAACCGGTCCGGAGTTGTCTAAATAACCCAAGCCGTTTGGAATGGACCACCCTGATGAGTTTAACGGCTCTGTTGGCCGCTCTAAGGTCTTTCAGAAAAACCAAAGAGAGAATTGATCTGAGCTAAGTAATATAAATAAAACAAATAAACAAACTAAATTATCTCAAACTAACTAAAACTAAATAAAAGAAACTAAACTAACTAAAACTAAATACAACTATTCTAACTATTATATACAATTCACTAATTACTGTTATAATAACTCAAATCAACTATCTAATTATCAGCTACAATATTACTTATTCACAAATATACATTATAAACAATCTACAGATTTAATTAAAACCTGCAAAAATCATGTGTTCGCTGCCCTAAGACAACCAAGGATCTCTTTTGATTTTTATATTTTATGAAAAAGAAATAAACGTTACTGCAATTAAAAAATCTAATATATTTACTGAAATTAAACAATCTCATATAAATCTAATTAAACTTATATCTAAAACAAACAATAAACAACATACTAATTGACCTGGAAACGCTCCAAGTCTGCCCTGTGTATGATGACTTCTATGCTGGACGGAGGAGAAAACTTGCACCGGTTGATCCGTAAGCTTTTCGTAAAGGATTGGCTGTGCTGCTTCTTGAAGTGTTTTACAGGACAAACAAGACATAAAAGAAAATCATAACAATCTTATGATTATAAATTCATGCAATAAGGGAAACCTATTATGCAAGGACTTATATATAACAATTCAATCTATGAAGAAGCTAAAACTGTCATTCACAAATTGAATTAACAATTGCTATGTCTTTTATCTATTTGGAAGAGACAAGATATGGATAACAGTGACCAAAATTATATCATTTTCACATGATTTAGATAACTAAAGTAGTCATAAACCATAAACAAAATGATATACAAAACATGAAACAAAATGTTGATATATTGAGAAGCTAAAGCTATGACAAAACATCAATTCTGCTCCAGTCTGTAATAGAACTCCATATCCTTGTTCTTCCATGAATGAGGATGTCCATTATTACAAAAATCATAGGTATATATAAGTTTCTCCACAGGGTAAAACATCCCTGTGGATAATATCAAATTGTTTTACATAATCTGGGAGATATCCCAAAATCTCCTAAACTAAGCAAATAAAATGCAAGTGAAATCTGTAAGACATCCCCTAACTTCTCATCATATCTACTGCCAATCAGAATTTACTTGCAATAGAACACAAAGATCAAATTAGAAAGATATTTCATTAAGAAAACAATAAAAAATTGATTCCACAGACTTAGCTACAGAATCATCTGATTCTGTAGCTAGTCAAAAATAGAATACAGGACCAGATAGCAATCAAATGAAATCAAATCCAATCATATTTTAATAATCATTAAAAAATGAATTACTAATGATTCAATTGAAATTATCATTCAAATTAAACAATATAAAAAATGAATGCAATCGAGACAGAGTAAAGAATGCTCTATTTTCAGTTACCATAAAACATGGTCAAACCTTGATAGGCATGTTTCGTATCAAACAAAATTAAGTAGGGAATCCAATCGTATAAGATACGATGTAATTGTAATCAATATAACCATAATCAAACAGGATCGTAATCATATAAGATATGATATGCCAAAACATAATTATAATCGATACCATTGAACACACACTAGATTTGTTACAGTTGTAACAATATACATAAAGTTCATGTCGTTTTCATCAACAGTAAAGATAGGCAGGCTATAGAGATTATGCATAAGATTCATTCTATTGTAATCAAATACCAATATGGACGGCTGTTACGATATATTCAAAACGAAACATGCGTAACAATATCGACCAAAAATCGCCATAGATTTTGATTGCAGGGCATTACATAGTCAAGATCCAACAACATTGATAACCATAAGCTGGGCAGCAATCCAATAAAATCGGGTTTGAGTCAAATATAGAGAAACTCATAATCCTGGGCATGATTATTTCCGTTTTACAAATCCATTCGTAACTGAATATCCATTTTTATTTCAATTCAAAAGAGAACAGGGCCGATCGGTCACAACGAATTGACTGGCTAGGACTTACATGACTGTTACGGTTTGTATCACTTCACGATTTGGGTAAAGATAAAACAATTTTTTTTTTCAACATAATCCAAACTGTATCCAGGCTGATCAAAGTCATATTTAAATAAAATTGCAACAGATAACCATCGTTTACCCATCATGTGCATCATAACCAATTCAGATCGCAACATAGATCGTGTTTCAAAATTTGAAATGCAAAATAGATGCAACAGAACATTCAATTGTAACCGATTTAAAACAATCAAATCCACATTATGATTAATAGAATCAACATCAAATCCAATCAAAACTAAAATGATAACGAAATTCGATTTACCAAAACAAAATTATATAAAACAATGCATGCTTATGTGATAGAGCAGGTCAACGATATACACAGAGTTTATGAATATGTCATATAAATGGGGGAAAGTCATACCAGCGAGGTTGCTCAGGCTATGCCAATTTCGAATTGACGATTGCTGTAGCTGACTCAACATTCTTAAACAGAATTGAACCAGTTGTTCATTGTTTCTTGTCAGTGGGTTGCAGCTTCGCATTATGACTGGTGAGTTTTGCCACTTGATCCTCCAGAGCATGAATTCTGGACTGCAACATAAGCACATCTAGGTAGTATCTTTCCAACCATAAGCCACACTGATCGCAGGGTGAAACAACTGGTTGAGCAGGAGGGGGTTTCGATGAGTCACCGAGGGTTCCACGAGGCATTTAAATGCCTAGAAAATTGGGATCATCCCGCAAACAAGGTGGTAGGTTTTTGACAAAGTCGTATGAGGGTTTGTCACATAGACCTTCTGAGTAGGGATACTCATTTGTGAGGAAACGTTCAATCTCCGAGTCAGAATCTTCGATGACCATGATAGGCTCAAGATTAACAGGGGGTCTCGGTTTATTTCTTTCCATGCGAGAGATTAATTGGGCGTTTTTCTTACCTTTAGAATTTGCATTAGGTTTAGCTTTAGGATTTTTGGCTGCGGGTTTAGCAATTTCGACCTGTTTGGTCACAGACATGGGAAAGTTCATAGGTGAGTACGGTAGAGGTTTGGGTAGCAAAACGTTGTAAGGCACAGGGGGGGTATGCTTTCTTTCGCTCACCACAGGTTTATCAACCTGTGGTGGGATTGATTCTTCAGAGTTATTACGACTGAGAAAATCACTCCAACAATCACGACGTAATCACGACGTAACCCCAACTCATAAACCATAATCATTTTAATTAACCCATAATGGAAGAGGCTGGTATCGGCTTGGTTACGTTTGTACCTTTTAGCCATCTTAAACAGACTCCTATGCAGGTAGTGAGGCATATTAAGCTCATAGCCTATAAAAACCATCAATAGACGAAGGTGATACAAGAAAACGAACCCGTACCTGCCCTCGCAAGTAATGAATTTCTTGGTTATCATTAGCAGGTCATGCCAACGTTGTTTTAACATATTTATAGGCAAACCTTTGTCGCAGGAGTTCACCATTCAAGATTGGAAGAGCAATGTCCACGGGACATCTTCCACCTTGCAATTTTTTGACCACTTATGTCCCGTAGCAGGCAGACTGGTTGCCGAGCTAAGAAATTGCTCATTAATTTCCAGTTGCACATCCCCAACCTTGGCTCGACAGCCATCGAAGGTTAATGCAAATTTTCGAGCCACGCTAGGGTTATAACCATCGAATTTTCTTATGAACGGGAGCCATCTGAATTTCTCCAGGTCGCTATAAGCACCATCGAACATCAACAATGCTTGGCAACCGTTGGGCTCGGCCCTTACGACTGGAGCCATGGATGGTGTGCATAGTAGGGTTTGAATTGAGCAATACAATACACAGGGTTGAAAATCGTTACGGCTAACAGCTGCAGCGCTCAAAGGGGAATGGATTAATTGCATGCGTGCGAAGGTGGTGGGATTACCACCACCATGCAGGATAATAATGGCACAGTACAGTGCTATTCCATCCACCATAATATCGTTTAAACCATATGAATCGGCCAACCGGACAATTTGGGCGGTGTATCAACTTGCCATACCATATATTATTTCAATGCGTCATTGCATAACTTAAAACCATTAAACCAAAACCCATAAAACAAACATACACCAAGTAATGATCCAAATCATAAAATCAAAACCCAAAGTTAAATGTTTATCCAATCATGCCATCGCATAAGTTCAGACTATTAAATCAAACCAAAAGTTTACCCGATCTTGAATTCATAACTTCAAACCTTTTCCCTTCAACAATGAAACCGAAACTCATATATTGATCATGCGCTCATAGCATAATATATAATCAAAGTTTTATAAAACATTATGACAAATGATTTTATAAAATCGACAAGTCAAAGGTTTATGAAAATAAGGATCGCATCACATAAAACTAGATCAAACATGACCCCTATGAAATCAAATATAACCCATAACTTAATATGCTCAAAGTCTTATTAATCAAAATGCGCAATCAAAGTAAGAGTATATAAATGGACATAGTTTGAAAGAAAACCACTACAGCCTCTTAATAGAAAACCAAAGGTAAGTGCCTCTCGGAATATCAATGAGAAGATGATGACAGTCCAAATAACGATGGAGGAGTTTTCACGCTTTCAGTTGTGAAAACTAAATCGAAACCAAATTGCAATTGTCGCAAGAAATGAAAAAAAAATGTCTAGTTGCAAAATGCGACGATGACTTGTCATTTAGGAGACAATAGGCGTAGGCAGCTTTCAGGGCAATTGAAAAAATTGAATTGGCTACCAACAATGGCGACACACTGGGAGAAGCAGTTATCTTTGTCAAAAGAAATGAATTCAGATCAGGACAACAAAGAAAAAACATGACTTAAAACAACAACCAAAAAATCATACCAACATCATCATTTACTATCTTTTTCAGCGATGTTTCAAAAGACGCAAACCAATAACAGCCTTAAGATCAGCGAGCCATGATTTTTATGATAAAATCTTCAATACTGTTGGCATGGCCACTGCTGCCAGCAGGCGTTCATAGCCTCGACAGGGTTGCAATTTAACCCACTCGGACGTCTATATCCTGTCAAGAAGTTCTAGATTAGAATAAAGGACTTTAAAAGAGGTTTCTTATATTTTTTGCAGATTTTCATGTACCCGACATTGCTTCGCTGCCAGCAGGCCTGTTCAGTACCCCGACGAAGTTGTCTTGGCGCCATGCTTGCATTTACCCGCTACCAGCGGACCTGTTCAACATCCCGACGGGTTTACAAACACTTCCCACAGCTCTTATTAATATTTTTATTTTGTTTTTCTTTTATAGATAGCTGAGCGGGGTGACGCTGAAAAAATCTTGATATTTTATCATATTTTTCAGACCTCATCAGAAATTTTTGATACTGTCCTTTATTCAGCTCCAGAAATGTTTTATTTCTAAAACAACTTATTTTTACAGGGAGACATCCTTTTGAGTCATTCCTTTACGGAAAAGGGACAGCGTGAAAAGATAAAGATGATCATGAAAAACTTCACTCAGAGATTGAAATTAGTAAACTTCTTTCAAACAACATTTTCCAATATCATTTTCAGAAATATATCACTGATGTTCATACAATCTTTCAGAAGTTATTTCAGCGAAGAGATTTTCTTATGGTCTTTGTCTGAATGGCTCAGTGCACAGGCATGCATATGTTTCAAAAATATAAAAAACTGATCATTCAAATCAAAATCAAAAACAAAAATAAAACAAAAGGAAATATTTACATAATATACAAGGATAAAAATCAAGCAAAGTATCTTTTCAGGGCTTGTCCATTCACCGGATAGGTGTCAAGCTGCCCTTCAAAATTCTGCAAACGAAAGGAACTAGGACCCAACTTTTCAACAACCAAAAAAGGCCCAAGCCACAAATTTTGAAATTTGGTGTGTTCACCCTTCCCTTCGTGTGGTTTGTCCCACTTTAAGACGAGATCGCCTACTTCAAAATTTCTATCAGAAGCAGAATTAGAATCAAACCATCTTTTAATCAGTTGTTGATGTTGATCTAGTTTACGCTTGGCTTGGGTTCTTACTTCTTCTAACTTCATCAAAGCGTTAATACGACTTTCTAAAGGGGGACATTCTTCTTCTTGAACTTTTTGTGACAATTGAAGTGAAGGAAGAAGAATATGAGGTGGCAGAATGGCTTCTCTGCCATAAACTAGGAAAAAGGGGGAATTACCTATAGCAGCTTTGGGTGTTACCCTATCAGCCCACAGTGCATTAAGCAGTGTGTTGTGCCAGTTCTTGTGATTTTCAGCCACGGTTCTCTTGATAATCTTGATCAAGTTCTTGTTTGTTGATTTTGCTAAGCCGTTACCCTGGGGGTAGTAACTCACGGAATACTTCAGATTTATACCCTTGTCTAAGGTGAACTCACTCATTTCAGGAGAGGAAAAGTATGAAGCATTATCAAAGACTAGACAATCAGGGATACCAAAACGGGTGATGATATTCGAGTTTAGAAAAGCGATCACCTGACTTGTGTTAACAGTTCTTAGCGCGGCGGCTTCAGACCATCGAGTAAAGTAATCAGTGGCTGTCACAATATAATTGTGCTGTTGTGAGGATGGAGGGTTAATAGGACCAATGATATCAAGGCCCCATTGCTGGAAAGGAGAATCGACTGAAACGGGCTGCAAGGGGAAGGCTGGTTTTTGCAACCGCCCTGACGCTTTTTGACAAATGATGCATTTACGGCATAAGGCATGGGCATCCATAAAAAGAATTGGCCAGTAATAACCAACTCTTAAGACTTTATGAGCAGTGGTATCGCCACCAAAGTGACCACCAGCTTCTCCTGCATGCAACTCAAGCAAGACTTTCTCTGCTTCGTCCTTCTCAAGACAACGCATCAGTATGCCATCAAAATTCTGACGAAACAGTATACCGTTAACGAGATGAAAGGAGGTAGAATTTAGTCTTAATTCTCTTCTTTTGGCAGGGTCAAGGTGATAGGGTGCTGATCCATGTTGAAGACAGTGTCTAATATCGTCGTACCAAGGACTTACGAGGTTTTGTGTACAACAAATCAAACTTTGATCGTGTTGTTCTAGGTCTGACATATCACTATCTTCTTGGTGTTCGGTTTCTGAATCAACTACCAACTTACACAACCCTTGGCCTCTCATGATTTGTGCTGGGGTGATTTCTAAGTCATATTCCTGCAAGGAGGTGAACCAGTTAGCTCTTTTCTCTCCTAACTCTTTTTGCACTAACAAGTTCCTAATGGCAGGGTAGGGGACAATGATCTTCATCCTTGACTTCAAAAGATAAGATCGGAAATGCTTAACTTCCTTGAAGACAGCGTAGGCTTGCCGATCGACCGCTGGGTAGTTAAGTTCAGCACCTTTGAAAGCAGAGCTCATAAAGGCGATAGGTACTTCGTTGTTCTCAGAATTCTTTTGAGTTAAGACTGTGGCATAGGAACGATCAGAGGCGAAAGTGTAGAGTGTAAAGTCTTAAGAGAAATCAGGGCTCATGAGAGACGGAGCTTCTATTATGGCCTTCTTTATAGCATTGAAATCTTGGTTTTCAGTGGGTCCCTAGTGATATTGGGTGTCTTTCTTAATCAGGTTCTGGAGAGGCCTGACCATTTCGGAGAAACTGGGGACAAATATTCTCACAAAATTAATCTGGCCTAGGAAAGACTGCATGGATTTCTTGGAGGTAGGTGGGGGAAGTTTAGCGATGACTTGGGTCCTCTCGGGGTCAATAATCATTCCATCACTAGACACAATGAATCATAGTAGTTTACCTTGTTCTACTGCAAAGATGGACTTCTTGGGATTCAAGGAGATGCCGTATTTATGACATCGTAGCAGAACGACTCGTAAGTGAGCTAGATGATCGTTTTTGTTTTTAGAGTAAACGGTCACATCATCTAAGTAGACTACTACGGAATGATTGATTAAGCCTCTAAAAGCAATGTCTATTGCTCTCTGAAAGGTAGCACCAACATTAATCAATCCAAAGGGCATTTTGCGATAAGCATAAGTGCCCCATGGGGTACGGAAGGTAGTTTTTAATTGGTTTGACGGAGACATCAAGACTTGGTTGTATCCAGAGAAACCATCTAGTAAAGATAGCCTCTCGGAACCAGATACTTGTTGAAGAATCTGTTCCATGGGAGGGACATGATAATTATCTTTATCAGACGCTTTGTTGATGTTTTGGAAATTGACACAAAGTCGAATTTCCCCATTTTTCTTCCGCACTGGGACGAGGTTGGACACCCATTGAGTGTGTCTAACAGGAAAAATTATTTTAGCACTTAGGAGTTTATTCAATTCTTTTTGTACGATCGATTCTAGTTTAGGATGCATTTTCCTTAGTTTCTGTTGGAAGGGCAAGGTTTGGGGCTTCATTGGGATGACATGCTATATAATATTAGGATCGAACGTTTTAAGATCATCGTAAGTCCAAGCAAATACATCCTTGAATTCTTTAAATAATTTAACAAAAGCAACTTTTTCTTGTCTAGAACATCCCAAGCCTAAGTTTATACACTGAGGATTTTCACTAGTCCCTAAATTAACTTTTTCATAAGACAATGAGGAACTGTTGGTTTTACAATTGACCGTTTTTTTAAATTTATCTTCAAAATCATAAAACTTTTCTAGTCTAACAATAGATTTGGGTAAGGAATTTACCATGTATGATAGAGCTTCAGGAGATTTCGGATTAGGTATTACCGTAAAGTCATGCAAATTGTCGTCGTGTGTTTGTTCATCTATCACAGCGCCTTGAAAGGTTTCCTCCATGTGCAGAGAGTTAATGATTTGTTGATCATCATCAAACACTCTCTAGTTTTTGATATTGTCAGGAACATATGGCCTAAACAATAGCTTCACGGAGAATGCGTTTGGGGATAAGCCTTCTACAGGAAGAAGTTTAGAGGCAACATTAGCGAGTAGATCTTCTTCAGCATTATTTGATCTAGGAATGGAATTTATATTAAAAGAAGAAAATTTGTTCATTAAACTCCATACCTCAGACTGGTAACATTTGAGATGCGGGGAAAGACAATGTATAGAATCTCTCACCTGCCTAACCACTATCTCAGAGTCGTCGAATACAATTAGATTTTGAATGTGCATGTCCAAGGATTTTCTGAGACCTTGTAATAAAGCCTCATATTCTGCAATATTGTTAGTACATTCAAATTCTAATCTACAAGCCAATAATGTTTTGTTACCTGCCGGATCGATAATGATGCAGCCTGCACCAGCTCCTTCTTTAGACTTGGAACCGTTGAAATATAAAGACCAAATTTGATTTCCATTGGGCTCACAGGGCTGTTGGATAGAAGCTGTTGGTTGCGTACATGCTATGATCTCGGATTGTTGTTGCGAATTGTTGATAGGTGAAACTTCAGCCATGAATTTTCCAAAGAAGGTGTCCATCCCTTGGACATTAGGTGAATCCGCTAGAGGTGTATATGGTTCATTGGGGTCATTCAAGTCTGTTACCATGAACTTGAGGTAATGCTCACGATTCACTCTGATCTTGTTGGGCTTACTGTTTTCTGGAAGCCATAAGTGAGACCAATTCGTTGCGAAGTAACCATGTAGCTGCTCCGACCAGTCCCTACTCAAAAACATACCATACACTTCCGGAATATCTACCACAATTATATCAATAACCTGATGAACCTTAGGGTTAGACGATAATCTAATCAATACATTTTTCAGTTCGCCTATAACTTTGACATCCGTTCGATCAAGTTGTATGATTTTCAAAGAAGATGGTTCTACTTCGGCGTTAATATTTTGGCAAACTGACCAAGGCATCAAATTTGACGATGCTCCTGAGTCAACCATACAATTATGCACATTTATGTTGAAGATTTCGAAAGTTAAAAGAAAAGGAGGTACATTCTTGCGAGTATTTAGAGTTGCAGCTTGCGATTTCTTACCTGCATTTTCTAATGCTACTTTATCTACATTACTTGTGTTATGTACATTATTTACATTATTTACAGGTGGTACAGGAAGGCTTCCTTTATCTCGAGGATCAGGATTAGTTTTTGTGGAAGTCTTCTGATAAAATTTGCTTTGCACAACCTTATTACCATTTGAATTACCATTCTTGCCATTGTCTAAAATATTTTGCAACATCTTCTGTAACAAAAATGGAAATTTCAACAACTCATAAATAGAAATGTTAGCCCGTAATTTCTTAAGATATTCAACAACATCATAATATAATTTAGGGCTAGCATAACTTTGTTTAGTTTCTACTGATTTAGATGGCTTTGGGGGGGAAGTTGTATTGTTCTCGGCAGGAGGTTTACTTGTTGTCTTACTCCTAGTGTTATAAGGGTGAACAGTCTCGAAGTTGGCTTGAAAGATACTATCCGAGAAATGTCCAAAGATATTCGGAGAAGACTCTTCTTCTTGAGTTATTTCCTACTCGCCTTCCTCTTGAGGAATTTCAGGCGGGATCAAGTCATCTTGGGCTCCTAGAATTGTCTGGAGAGCACATTGCAAACTTTCTAGGTTTAAGCCTTCGGGGTTTGTATTAGGCCGGTTGTTTTGAAAAGGCTTTCGGAAAGGAGGTTTGTAGGGTCCTTTACTCGAAGAGGCTTCCTTAGTCGACCTTTTTAAATCTATAACTTGATTAGACAATTTTTGTACAACTTTGGTTAAATTTTCCAAATCAGAGTTTTCGGGTTGTGTTTTGTTTTGTGTAGGTCTGGGAAGAATTTCAATCTTCTTCTTGGAAGAAGGAACAGTCTCAGTTTCGTTGCTAGAAGAGTCCTTAAGGCTATGAATGTCTTTTTCAATTTGCGTAGCCTCTTCAAAGGCTTCTAACAACGTGGCCTTTTTAGATCTTTTCACCCAAATAACTATACTTTGATGTAGAGCTTTAGTGTAGTAAGCTATTACAAGACTCTCAGCAGGCATAGAGTCTGCAGGGATTCTATTCTTAAGTGTTAAAAATCTTTGATTAAAGTATTTAACTTTTTCTTTTGCGTTCATTTTTAAGTTTGAAAGATCCATGACTAAGACTTCCGGAGGTTTGCCATCTCCGAATTTTTCCAAAAAGCATGACTCAAACTTTTCCCAAGATACTATGGTATGAGGCTGTTGGGCAAAGTACCAAGTGGATGCATTACCCTCAAAGGTGTAAGGGAACAACCTACAGACAACATCTTCATGTTCAACATTACGAAGTTTGATGGCTAACTTAAATTTTTTGATATGGTCTTCAGCTATCTATTTTGAATCGGGATCAAACTTAGGAAGCCATTTCTCTGGGTGCTTAGGTAAAGGGTAATGGGCTCCAGGTACAACTACAACATCCTGGTCCAACCATGGTCTAGTGGGGTTGTTCTGATTTTCCATTGGGGTAGTGGGTGTAGAAGGACGAGAAGGTGATTTACCCTCGTCAGAAGAGGAATCTCCTCCAGAAGAGGAAGGATATGAAGGAGGTGGTGAAGGAGGTATCCCAGATCCTCCTACAGTAGGATTTGTGTTTGGATCTGTAGGATTCACAGTGTGGTCTATGTCACCTAACTGTTCTCTAATATCAGAGAAGTCTAAAGGTTGACCCCACAGGCGGTTTGGTCACCTAAGACTTGCCAAGGCACTATGTGTTCTGATAAGAGATTGATGAACGATCTCTTGAGGATCACCACCTGTAGGATTAGGGGTTGCTGGCTCAACTGTGATCTGTGGATCTTCGGTTGAAGTAGTTGCTGTTTGAGGGGGGATATTATCTTGTGAATGGCTTCTAGTCACTATGGGAGTGCGATTAGGTGGGGGAGGAGTCTTGCGACCACCTCGTGCCATTAATTAAGTTCAGGCCCTCTTTCTAGCGCCATTTGTTGACGGGCAAAATTGACCGTCCGTCAACTGGGAGAGTGGATCCGGTCCAGGGTTGTCTAAACAACCCAAGTCGTTTGGAATGGACTACCCTGACGAGTTTAACGGCTCCGTTGGCCGCTCTAAGGTCTTTCAGAAAAACCAAAGAGAGAATTGATCTGATCTAAGTAATCTAAATAAAACAAATAAACAAACTAAATTATCTCAAACTAACTAAAACTAAATAAAAGAAACTAAACTAACTAAAACTAAATACAACTATTCTAACTATTATATACAATTCACTAATTATTGTTATAATAACTCAAATCAACTATCTAATTATCAGCTACAATATTACTTATTCACAAATATACATTATAAACAATCTACAGATTTAATTAAAACCTGCAAAAATCATGTGTTCGCTGCCCTAAGACAGCCAAGGATCTCTTTTGATTTTTATATTTTATGAAAAAGAAATAAATGTTACTGCAATTAAAAAATCTAATATATTTACTGAAATTAAACAATCTAATATAAATCTAATTAAACTTATATCTAAAACAAACAGTAAACAACATACTAATTGACCTGGAAACGCTCCAAGTCTGCCCTATGTATGATGACTTCTAAGCTAGTCGGAGGAGAAAACTCGCACCAGTTGATCCGTAAGCTTTTCGTAAACGATTGGTTGTGCTGCTTCTTGAAGTGTTTTACAGGACAAACAAGACATAAAAGAAAATCATAACAATATTATGATTATAAATTCATGCAATAAGGGAAACCTATTATGCAAGGACTTATATACAACAATTCAATCTATGAAGAAGCTAAAACTGTCATTCACAAATTGAATTAACAATTGTTATGTCTTTTATCTATTTGGAAGAGACAAGATATGGATAACAGTGACCAAAATTATATCATTTGCACATGATTTAGATAACTAAAGTAGTCATAAACCATAAACAAAATGATATACAAAACATGAAACAAAATGTTGATATATTGAGAAGCTAAAGCTATGACAAAACATCAATTCTGCTCCAGTCTGTAATAGAACTCCATATCCTTGTTCTYCCATGAATGAGGATGTCCATTATTACAAAAATCATAGGTATATATAAGTTTCTCCACAGGGTAAAACATCCCTGTGGATAATATCAAATTGTTTTACATAATCTGGGAGATATCCCAAAATCTCCTAAACTAAGCAAATAAAATGCAAGTGAAATCTGTAAAACATACCCTAACTGCTCATCATATCTACTGCCAATTAGAATTTACTTGCAATAGAACACAAAGATCAAATTAGAAAGATAAATCATTAAGAAAACAATAAAAAATTGATTCCACAGACTTAGCTACAGAATCATCTGATTCTGTAGCTAGTCAAAAATAGCATACAGGACCAGATAGCAATCAAATGAAATCAAATCCAATCATCTTTTAATAATCATTAAAAAATGAATTACTAATGATTCAATTGAAATTATCAT
>JASDQU010680403.1:23273-40875 GCA_032191745.1 Picea mariana
TAAAAAATTGATTCCACAGACTTAGCTACAGAATCATCTGATTCTGTAGCTAGTCAAAAATAGCATACAGGACCAGATAGCAATCAAATGAAATCAAATCCAATCATCTTTTAATAATCATTAAAAAATGAATTACTAATGATTCAATTGAAATTATCATTCAAATTAAACAATACCAAAAATGAATGCAATCGAGACAGAGTAAAGAATGCTCTGTTTTTAGTTACCATAAAACATGGTCAAACCTTGACAGGCCTGTTTCGTATCAAACAAAATTAAGCAGGGAATCCAATCGTATAAGATACGATGTAATCGTAATCAATATAACCATAATCGAACAGGATCATAATCATATAAGATATGATATGCCACAACATAATTATAATCGATACCATTGAACACACACTAGATTTGTTACAGCTGTAACAATATACATAAAGTTCATGTCGTTTTAATCAATAGTAAAGATAGGCAGGCTGTAGAGATTATGCATAAGATTCATTCTGTTGTAATCAAATACCAATATGGAAGGCTATTACGATATATTCAAAACGAAACATGCATAACAGTATCGACCAAAAATAACCATAGATTTTGATTGTTGGGCATTACATAGTCAAGATCCAACAACATTGATAACCATAAGCTGGGTAGCAATCCAATAAAATCGGGTTTGAGTCAAATATAGAACAACTCATAATCCTGGGCATGATTATTTCCATTTTACAAATCCATTCGTAACTGAATATCCATTGTTATTCCAATTCAAAAGAGAACAGGGTTGATCGGTCACAACGAATTGACTGGCTAGGACTTGCATGACTGTTACGGTTTGTATCACTTCGCGATTTGGGTAAAGATAAAACAAAACCTTTTTTCAACATAATCCAAACCGTATCCAGGATGATCAAAGTCATATTTAAATAAAATTGCAACAGATAACCATCGTTTACCCATCATGTGCATCATAACCAATTCAGATCGCAACATAGATCGTGTTTCAAAATTTGAAATGAAAAATAGATGCAACAGAACATTCAATTGTAACCAATTTAAAACAATCAAATCCACATTATGATTAATAGAATCAACATCAAATCCAATCAAAACTAAAATGATAACGAAATTCGATTTACCAAAACAAAATTATATACAGCAATGCATGCTAATGTGATAGAGCAGTTCAACGATATACACAGAGTTTATGAATATGTCATATAAATGGGGGAAAGTCATACCAGCGAGGTTGCTCAGGCTATGCCAATTTTGAATTGACGATTGTTGTAGCTAACTCAACATTCTTAAACAGAATTGAACCAGTTGTTCGTTGTTTCTTGTCAGTGGGTTGCAGCTTCGCATTATGACTGGTGAGTTTTTCCACTTGATCCTCCAGAGCATGAATTCTGGACTGCAACATAGGCACATCTAGGTAGTATCTTTCCAACCATAAGCCACATTGATCGCAGGGTAAAACAGCTGGTTGAGCAGGAGGGGGTTTCGATGAGTCACCGAGGGTTCCACGAGGCATTTCAATGCCTGGAAAATTGGGATCATCCCGCAAACAAGGTGGTAGGTTTTTGACAAAGTCGTATGAGGGTTTGTCACACAGAACTTCTGAGTAGGGATACTCATTTGCGAGGAAACGTTCAATCTCCGAGTCGGAATCTTTTCTGACCATGATATGCTCAGGATTAACAGGGGGTCTCGGTTTATTTCTTGCCATGCGAGAGATTAACCGGGCGTTTTTCTTACCTTTAGAATTTGCATTAGGTTTAGCTTTAGGCTTTTTGGCTGCGGGTTTATCAATTTCGACCTGTTTGGTCACAGACATGGGCAAGTTCATAGGTGAGTCCGGTAGAGGTTTGGGTAGCAAAACGTTGTAAGGCACAGGGGGGGTATGCTTGCTTTCGCTCACCACAGGTTTATCAACCTGTGGTGGGCTTGAGTCTTCAAAGTTATTATGACTGAGAAAATCACTCCAACAGTCACGACGTAACCCCAACTCATAAACCATAATCATTTTAATTAACCCATAATGGAAGAGGCTGGTATCGGCTTGGTTACGTTTGTACCTTTTAGCCATCTTGAACAGACTCCTATGCAGGTAGTGAGGCATATTAAGATCGTAGCCTATAAAAACCATCAATAGACGAAGGTGATACAAGAAAACGAGCCCATACCTGCCCTCGCAAGTAATGAATTGCTTGGTTATCATTAGCAGGTCATGCCAACATTGTTTTAACATATTTACAGGCAAACCTTTGTCGCAGGAGTTCACCATTCGAGATTGGAAGAGCAATGTCCATGGGACATATTCCACCTTGCAATTTTTCGACCACTTCTGTCCCGTAGCAGGCAGACTGGTTGCCGAGCTAAGAAATTGCTCATTAATTTCCAGTTGCACATCCCCAACCTTGGCTCGGCAGCCATCGAAGGTTAACGCAAATTGTCAAGCCACGCTAGGGTTATAACCATCAAATTTATTATGAACGGGAGCCATCCAAATTTCTCCAGGTCACTATAAGCGCCATCGAACATCAGCAATGCTTGAAAACCATTGGGCTCGACCCTTACGATTGGAGCCATGGCTGGTGTGCATAGTAGGGTTTGAATTGAGCAATACAATACATAGGGTTGAAAATCGTTATGGCTAACAGCTGCAGCGCTCAAAGGGGAATGGATTAATTTCATGCATGCGAAGGTGGTGGGATTACCACCACCATGCAGGATAATAATGGCACAGTACAGTGCTGTTCCATCCACCATAATATCGTTTAAACCATATGAATCGGCCAACCGGACAATTTGGGCGGTGTATCAACTTGCCATACCATATATTATATCAATGCGTCATTGCATAACTTAAAACCATTAAACCAAAACCCATAAAACAAACATACGCCAAGTAATGATCCAAATCATAAAATCAAAACCCAAAGTTAAATGTTTATCCAATCGTGCCATCGCATAAGTTCAGACTATTAAATCAAACCAAAAGTTTACCCGATCTTGATTTCATAACTTCAAACCTTTGCCCTTCAACAATGAAACCGAAACTCATATATTGATCATGCGCTCATAGCATAATATATAATCAAAGTTTTATAAAACATTATGACAAATGATTTTATAAAATCGACAAGTCAAAGGTTTATGAAAATAAGGATCACATCACATAAAACTAGATCAAACATGACCCCTATGAAATCAAATATAACCCATAACTTAATATTCTCAAAGTCTTATTAATCAAAATGCGCAATCAAAGTAAGAGTATATAAATGGACATAGTTTGAAAGAAAACCACTTCAACCACTTAATAGCAAACCAAAGGTAAGTGCCTCTCAGAATATCAATGAGAAGATGATGACAGTCCAAATAACGATGGAGGAGTTTTCACGCTTTCAGTCATGAAAACTAAATCGAAACCAAATTGCAATTGTCGCAAGAAATGAAAAAAAAATGTTTAGTTGCAAAATGCGACGATGACTTGTCGTTTAGGAGACAATAGGTGTAGGCAACTTTCAGGGAAATTGAAAAAATTGAATTGGCTTCCAACAAGGCGTTCTTGGTGAGCGTCTAGTCGTCGGCCTTCTCAGAGGCATCTTCGTGCTCAAAAAATGGAATAATAAGCTGCAGGCCAACTGCAACAAGTGTTATTCGATGAAATCTCAAATGTAATCAATAAATACCATACTTACCTCTTCCATGCAGAAAATGACTTGGGCTTCTTGGTAATTGAAGTGGCATAATGACCTGTTACTTCTTTGATGCTCTCTCTTGCTCCTTCGTCTGCTTGAGAGATCAACGATTTGCGAATGGAACACCATGCTTGGGCATAAATCTTATAAATTTAAAACATACCTACCTTGTCGCATCGAGTCTTATTTAGGAGTACATATATGATATATACAATCTATAGCAGAATCCACACCATGCTTAGGATTAACTGTAACGCAGGTTGGTGGTGCGGGAGCGTGTTATTTTTAAATTTCATTGGCGAATTCAAATTTCGAACATTGGTCGACGTGCGATGTCTTGTTATTGGTTACGTGAATCTCTTAGTTGTTTTAACAAATGGTAGACCTCGTCCTTCACTTAGCTAGAAGTGTCTTCTCAAATTACCTGAGCATTTTTTGCACTCTAACAAAACTAGTATGATCGGTATCGGGGATAAGCAGGATCGTAGATCGGCCAGGGTCATTGGCGGATAGAGATTCGAACTAAAATAAAATATTCAGTGTTCTAGCAATTTGTTGGTAGTTGATGAGAGCATCGTCGTCGGTTGATTGTATTTAACGTTGTTTCGTTGGTCCTCCTAAGGAAAAGTTTCGATGCCGATCCAAACTGCTGTACAATGCCGACATGGAGTAGCAGCCATAAAAGTATAGACATGACATGGGAAATATCAAAAGATGACGTGGGTGATGACCGAGCAATATGGACTATCCATGCGGCAGAACACATGGCGGTTGATTTGACCTTTTCGGCATAAGAACGTTTCTTTTCAGCGTCGGTGATTTTACTTAAGCATACTTGTTTTGGCGTGTTGTTTCTACCATTTTGTCGATGTTGAAGATACATTGATGATCGGGGATCGACGATTGTTGTTGCCTCGTTAACATTTTATCTTTCAGATTTCGCCGATGTCGACAATACATCGACAATCGTTTTTAGAAAACCTTTTCATAGACCAAAATCACCAATAGGTGCACACTTTCTCCCATTTTTCCAATGCCGAAGATACATCGGTGATCGACGATTATCGTTGTTATGTGGAGCATTTTGCCTTTTGGATTTTTTTGATGCTGACGATACATTGACAATCATTTTTAAGGATTTAAATTCTCAAACCAGAACTGTCGATGGGCGTGCGGCTCTTTATAAACAAATTTTTAGTTGTATTCTCTTAATCTAATGCCAAATTTACTTAGAGAAAAAAGCCAATTTCTTCAACAAACTTCAAACCCAACCAAATGCAATCGATGATTGAACACAACAACACAAAAAACCTATTGATCCTTACCAATTGACTCTTATTCAGAAATGACAAAGTGGTACCCAAAAGACAAAATTCTCAAGGACTTTTAGGGTGTGTTGAGTGCTCAACAAGCCCTAACACTGAAAGTTCAAAATAAATAGATCTGGAAAACCTCAAGGTTGAGGTGAAATTTTTGAATTTTCATTAATTGCCTGATCCTCAAAATTTCTCCAAATGTCAACCTACCTTCATCAATATTTTCTACATAAAAGGAACCTTTGCCAAATGTTGAGTGGATCTGATAAGACCCCAACCAAAGCGAATCAAACTTATGGTGGTCTCCCAATTTCTTATTCCTTTTGTCCCACATTAAGACCACATCACCATTCTCAAAGCCCCTCTTTGCCTAGATTTTCTATCAAAAGACCTTTTTCACCCCTTTCAATAATATGTGAACTTTTCATATGCCTACTTACATCATCCACTTCTATTAATTGATTGATCCTTGCCTCCAATGCTTCTTCTTCTCTAGTAAACCCCCATGGCAACTTGAAAACATGCAATTGAATGTTCATAGGAAGAGCTAGCTCCATATTATAAACTAATTCAAATGGTATCTAACCTGTTGCCTTTTTGTAAGTGACCCTATCCTCGCAAAGAACATACTTAATCTTTCCATCCCAATTTCTCTTTTCTTATCCATGTGTCTTTGATGACTCTAACCAAGTTTTTTTACTTGATTCCGATAGACCATTCCCTTGTAGATAGTAATTGGAAGCTTGTGACAAGAAAATAGCATGATCAAGACAAAAGTAGGGTGTTTGACTAGATCTAAAGATAGATGCATTATCTATGGTCAACTTCAAAGGTACCCCAAACCTAGTTATGATATTTTCCTCTATTAACTTGATGACAACATAAACATCAACTGCTTTGTAGGGATGGATTAGACCCATTGAGTGAAGCTATTAGTGCTATTTAAGATCCATTTAAACCCATTACTCAACTTTTCATGGACCTCTCTAATGAAATTGAGTCTCTACTTCTAAAAAGGTGCCTCTACAACAATTGGTTCAAGCAATAAAGTTGATATTGTCTCTGTTCCTACAAAATATAGGCAAGATTCACAATTGCTAACATACTTGTGAGTATCAATAAATAAAGAAGGGAAATAATACCCTTCTTTAAAGATTTTGCAGGTGGTTGTTCTCGTTGAAAAATGCCCCCCACAAAGTCCATCATGCAACTATTGGAGTAGATTTTTATACTCTTCCAAAGATACACATGTCAATATGACCCCATTTGTGTTCTTCCACCCCATGCATGCCTACATAAAACAATAATTAGTTTTGTTCAACTTAAAAGATCTTCACTTATTTTTGTTGAGGTGATTAGGACAAGCGAGATTATGTAAGTAGAATATGATATTATGGTACAAATATTACTCCTACAATTGCTTATGGGTGGCACACTCGATTTTCAACATTAGCCTCATTATAATCAAACATATGGATATTAGATTCAGCCATCAACTTAGCCAAATGCTTACCTCTCACCAACTTGGTGGGTTTTCTCTCCAAGTCAACTTAAGGTTCAACTAACTCCTCAAATCTTGTGCTAAGGGATAAGAACAAAGAATGAGTGACTTGGCAAGTGTGAACAAAGCCTAGGCTGAGGTGAGGGACAACTGGATTTTTGTTATATGTTTTTGTGTCAACATATGTGCCAAAAAGGGAGTTCCTAGTCTCATGTGTACCCCATGGACTTAAGTTATAACCCCTATTGACCAATTAACATATAAAACTTAGGGAAAATGTCGCAATGATGAATTAGAACAATAAAGTGCTAATAGACCAATACTTAGGCACTCAACGTAAGGTTTAGGATTCTAAATTTTTAATTAAAATATCCCAAACCAATTAAGTATGTTCACATCGGAAAAAGTGAAAATATAAGAATTGATGAGTTATTATCAGGTAAGACTTAGGGATTTTAAGTTAATTATTCCATTCACCTCTTAAGAGATGGAATGAAGTGGAATGTGGGTGTAATTGAGGGTTTTGCGTTGGGAAAATGTCAATATGTGATGTGATACATAAATCACCTAGGTAAAATGGTGAGAATGGTGAAAATTTATGTAGGAAATGGATTTTACCTAGGCAAAAGTTATAATATGCTTGCAATAAACAATTTGTCGAGGTAAAACCATGGAAATGACATGAATGTGAATGGAACTAGGTAAATGCATCACCATGTTGGAGGACAACCATGCAACACAAAGTGAAAATGACTAGGTGACCACCATGATAAAGATCTATGAAGAAAAAGATATACCCTTGAAGCAACCTCCACCAACATTCCAACTTTTTGAAGGTTAGAATCACACCACCAATCTGCATAAGACCATTTACCACTCATGTCAACATGAGGAGTAATAGTTGGGATACCGACCTTATATTTGATTGTATTGTTGACCATATCTCCCTAGTTAGTTTAGGAGATAATGGTTCTTTATGGATTTTTAGGCTAGATCTAGGATTATATTATTTTTCTACTGAGAAGGTTGTTAGATTTGTTTTCTAAATAAGAGAAACACCATTGTGAACTTTGATAGAAGCTTGTGGAGAAAACTCTGTTTATCTTTTGGTTTGTGCTATGGATGGTTAATTAGAGAACTCTCTTAGAGATTTTGTCTATGTGGATGCTTATGAAAATGGATGGATGTCAATGAATGGTTTTATGTATCGATTTGATGTGTAAGTGCCTTCTCTTTACTTGTGGTATTTATTTTGGAATATGATTAAGTGTGGTAGTATTATTTCTCAAGCATTGGTTGTATGCTCTCTTGTCTTTCTTTGATATATCCTCTCTCAAAACCATTTGAAAATTTTGAGTTAGGATTTTCCTTTGATAATATTAAAGTTTGTCTAGGCCACTAAAACTCTGTTTTCCTTTTGGTTTGTGCTATGGATGGTTAATTAGAGCGCTCTCTTGGATATTTTTTCTATGTGAATGCTTATTCAAATGGATGGATGTCAATGAATAGTTTTATGAGTCGATTTGATGAGTAAGTGTCTTCTCTTTAAATCTTGTGGTATTTATTTTGGAATATGACTAAGTGTGGTAGTATTTCTCAAGAATTGGTTGTACGATGTCTTGTCTTTATTTGTTATATACCCTCTCAAAACCATTTGAAAATTTTGAGATAGGATTTTCCTTTGACAATCTTAAATTTTGTCTAGGCCACTAAAATGATTTGATAGGGTTTGAAGTATTCAACCCTAGCTATCTTTTTAGTCCACCTACGAATTCTCAAGAAGATCCTTAATTGACCACATATGCTCAATCAATAGCTAGACACTAGTCTATTCATTTTCTAGCCAAAATTAAAATCAAAATCCATTTTTTTTATAAAAGTAGATCAGAAAATTCTGTAGCTTACACATTAGATTGCAGCCCTGTTATCACAAAATCTAGCACTTGTGCAAAGCCTTCACAAGATGCTAAACTAGTAGAACATATGGAAGTGATTGCCACGGTCACCTAGGCAAGTACTTCCATCATTTTAGTGATGGATAAGGATCTAGCACAAGGTATGCTTCCCTTGAAACCTCAAGGGATCCTATATCAAGCTAAGGGCAAGTCTATGGCCCCCTATTTTGGTTGATTGATTAGCTAAGTCAAAGGTAGGTTTAAGGTGAGCAAGTTGATAGTGCGTGTGTGAGAGGTGTTTCTAAAGTGAAATAGGAGATCTAACACAATCAAGTGGTCACCTAAAGGCCATGAAACACTAACTATCAAAGAAAAACTTATGGTTGTAGCAAAACTAAAATAAGAGCTGAAATACTTCAACATATAACAATTTTACAATAGTAGTAAGAAAATAGTCCTAAATTAGTGAGAAGCAATGAGAGATATGTGTTAAATTCTAAGTACAATACCAACAAACCATATACCAATGATTGTTGTAATAAAACTTGAAATAGGAGATGGTACACTTCAACAAATGACAAGTTTACAATAGCAGTAGGTAAACAGTTCTAGAATCAACAAAATAATGAAGGAATTTGTAGTAAATGGCAAGTGAAAAATCTATGAATGAGTATCCAATGATTGTATGCAAGAGAATATCATGAAACTATGTTAATTGGATGCAATATACACAACCCTAATGGCTGTAAAAGTAATTATGATAGTAACAACTAAATTAGACTACTAATTGTTGAAATATTGTAACTGCAAAGAGTAGTCTATTTATTATTGAGTTATTATTCATCTGATCAATCCCCTTTTGTGGATTGAACATGTAGGGCATTGTAATTGACCAAATACCCTTTTTCGGATTGGGAAAACCCTAATTGTATTATGAAAATTAAGAAGTCGTCCCCCAGGCCTAATTAAAGTGGTTTTAACCACTAAGAAGACAAGTCGACCCTGCCCAGTGAAGAGACACCTTTCCAGCACCTACCAGCTAGTATAAATAAAGGAGGCTAGTACCTCATTTGTTCACTCACTCATTCACTCATCAAGTGCGCAAGTTTGGTAGCTGCAGTTGGGAGAAGAAGGAAGAGAGGCGCATTGCTCAGTCTTGGATATTCTCTAGTGTTTTGGTTTATTGTCTTGGAATTGTATTGGCTATCTATATTAAGGAAGTTTTTGTTGGGTTTTCTCCCCCATGAGGGTTACCCAGGATAAATGTTGTGTATCTTGTGATTGTGTTTCTCTTAGTGATCCTACTTATACTATTGTTATCTATTAAATTGTAACGAAACCTAAAACTTAACATGGCTTCAGAGATAAAGCTAAAGAGAGCACCTTTCATTGGATAAGAAAAAACATCATTTTTGTCGTACATGAAAATTAGGGTTTTTTATTGGAGAGGAAATTTTTCCTAAAAACAAACCATCTAGAAAAGTGTGCCCTACCCTAGTGAATCTTTTGGCACCTTGAGCGCACCATTTTAGTGGACAGAGCCTCCGAAAAGTCAAACCCTAGTTTTGAATGGTACCAGAAACCAGAAAACCAGAACCAATACCAGAAGTACCAGTCCAAATTTCCGCAAGTCAAGTTTCAGAAGCACCAGCTACAATAACAGTTACAGTGAAAGTTTTTTTTGTGAAGTGTTGGGACTGTGTTTCACTGTCCTAGTGCACCATACCCTAGCAAGATACTATAAGAGGTATGTACTTACATATGTTTAAAATTTATTATTATTCTAAGGGGTACTTGAAGGAGAAAGGATCTCCTATCATAGATCCAAAATGATCTCAGATCTAACACATTTAGAGGAACAATGCAACCCAGGTTTGATTATTCTGATATGCATCTATTTGTTATGACATTATTTTAATCTAGGTTGCATGTTAAAGCTATGACCATCATACTAACCTTTGGTGAAAATATTAGCTTGATTAAAGTTGAGATCGTAGAGTTTATTCTCTAACCCAGCTTTCTGTCAAGATAGAATATTGTCTTAGTACAAAAGACAGGTTGAAAAAAGAACTTGTCATCTTGAGTAAAAGAGACTAGGAAGAAAAACAACACACTCATTCTTGAAGACAAGACTCCAGGTTCTAGGTTTGATTAATTAAGTTGATAAGATTCAAAGTTGCACATGACAAGTTGATAACTACCCCTTTATAAGTAAACACTACAGTTGAGGTAACAGTCTTCGAAAAGTATTATACTTGGTAGCATGTGAGCATATTGAGATAAATGCTTAATGTAATAATTTATCAGATACAACTAACATCTCCTCTAGGACAAACTTCTTGTGTTCCATGATGAGTCGAAGCACATAGATATCCCATATCACTTCATTCATGGTATGATGTAGAGGGGAGCTTCAAAGATCCAATATGTTGGCACAGATGAGCAGGTTGTAGACCAAGCCTATATCTCGTGTAAAGTTTAAATACTTTCAAGACAAGTTTGGCATAGTCCGAAAGGACCTCCTTCGAAAGGGGTAGTAGTGTTGATGATACTATGGTATCCTGACCAATAGCGAGTAGCTCAGTCAGGATTTTATATCCTAGGGGACTGATCATCCTTGGGAAGATTCTTTGGGTTTGTCAGAGTACTTGTGCATGTATATGCTAGCTATGGTTAGTAGTGGTAGCTCTGTTAGGATTTTTATAATCTTAGGGAATATTATGATTCCTGGGCAGATCCCAAAGGTCTAGTAAGGACAGTCTGTCAAAGTACCACGTGATAGCTCTGTTAGGATTTTATATCTTAGGGAATCTTATGATTCCTGGGAAGCTCTTTAGAGACTGTCAGAGTACCACAAAATGTTGTTTCACCTACCTCATTCTGTTGCATATGATGTTGATGTAATGCTAGCCTTGTGCCAAAGATTTCCAACTTCGTGCTGATGTTGTTGAGATTCTAGCCTCGTGCTGAAGATTTCCAGCTTCGTGCTGATGCTGTTGAGATACCAGCTTCGTGCTGATGTTGTTGAGATGCCAACTTCGTGCTAAATATTTCCAGCTTAGTGTTGATGTTGATGATGCTCCAACCTTCGTAGTATGATGATGATGTTGTTGATGATGATGTATCATCCTCGTGATGATGATGCTATTGTTGTTGATGTTGTATCAGGCTCGTGTTGTTGATGATGCTGTACCAACCTCGTGTTGGTGATATTTTCATGCTATTGATGTTGATACTTCAACTCCTTGCCAAAGATGATGATGATGATGCCACTTCAGCTCCTTGCTAGAGATGATGATGATGATGCCACTTTAGCGTCTTGCTGAAGATGATGATGCTATTTCATCTTTCATGCTAAAGATGTTGATGATGTTAATTTAGCCTCATGATGATGAGGATGATGATGCTACTCCATCTCCATGCTGTGAACGATGATGATGAGAAAAACTTCCGATGATTTATAGATATGCCAGTCAGTGTTCCAGATGTTGTTGATGTTGATGCCCTCTCTCTCTCTCTCTTGATGATGTTGTATTGAGTTGTGTCTATATAATACCCTTCTTGTTAAGGGGGAGTGTTGAAATATTGTAACTGCAAAGAGTATTCTATTTATTATTGATTTATTTTTCATCTGATCAATCCCCTTTTTTGGATTGATCATGTCGGGCATTGTAATTGATCAAATCCCCTTTTGCGGATTGGTCAAACCCTAATTGTATTATGCAAATAAAGAAGTCACCCCCCAGGCCTAATTAAAGTGGTTTTAACCACTAAGAAGACAAGTCGGCCCTACCCAATGAAGAGACACCTTCCAACGCCTGCCAGCTAGTGTAAATAAAGGAGGCTAGCGCCTTATTTGTTCACTCACTCATTCACTCATCAAGTGCGCAAGTTTGGTAGATGTAGTTGGGAGAATAAGGAAGAGAGAGGCGCATTTCTCAGTTTTGGATATTCTCTAGTGTTTTAGTTTATTGTCTTGGCATTGTATTGGCTATCTATATCAAGGAAGATTTTGTTGGGTTTTCTCCCCCATGAGGGTTTTCTGGGCCACTCTTCCAACAAGATTCAGAGTGCAACCTGGAGAGAATGAGTCTGCCCTATGGAATTACTATCCCCAATTGCTGAACTTGAACCATTCAACCTGACTGGGCCATTCTTTTGACATGATTCAGAGTGCAACCTCGAGAAATGAGTCTGCCCTAGGGAATTGTTAATATTTTTTGGTGTAACTACGAAAGATATTCTTGTATATTTGTTTTAGTCAAACCTTTAAAGGTTATTATAATTATATTGTACAAGTCCGCTCAACATAAATGATTATATTATTTGTATTTTACTTATAATTGTAAAAATACCATTGTGGCCAATAGGCCTTGTTTTATGGGTTAGTTAGGTCAAGAGTCATGTCTCTTCAAGAGACACTGTTGTGTATAAATAGATGATAGATTCCTCTCATTTGGACACACACTCACACACTTCTCTTGTGCATCTTGGAGTGCATAAGAAGGTCCAACGCACAAGTCTTGGAGACTGATTCTTTTGGTGTTTTGGTCTTGGTCTTTCTTGCAAAGCTATAGCACATCATTGTACTGGTTGAAGGAATCTATATTGAGGATTTTGGTTGCTGGGTTTTCTCCCCCACGAGGGTTTCCTAGGATAATCTTTGTGTTCTATTGTATACGTGATTGCTATCTTTCATTGTTCCTACTACAATTGCTATTGGATTAAGTAATTGTAATTGTGTAACTAGAAAAATTAAAATTCTAACATGGTATCAGAGCAGGCTTGAATCGAAGCCAGTTGCAGATCTAGAAGCCTAAAAGGGAGTTGTTTTCAGTCTAGAGACAGTTGTTGGAAAAACCAAGACCATCAAAAGGAAAGATGACTACCGGAACAAATATCAATGAGAAGCTAGATGGAGCTGATAACTTCAGGGCCTGGAAATACAGAGTAACCCTCCTTCTTGAAGAACATGAACTGGATAAGTTTATTATAGAAGAGGTTCAAGAACCTCAAGGAGATGAAGCTTAAAGAAACATATAAGGAAATGGTGAGAGCAAAAAGGATTATTGCAGACTCCATTAAGGACCACCTTATCCATCATATATCATCATTATCTTCTCCAAATCAAATGATGGACACCTTAACTCGTCTGTTTGAGGGAAGCAACATAAATAGAAGAATGACTCTGAGATCTCAGTTGAAGAATGTGAAAATGTAGAACTCAGAAATCATTCACTCCTACTTCTCAAGAGTGAATCAAATCAATTAGAAAATAGAAGCCATTGGTGACTCAGTAGAAGGAGAAGAGATGGTGATGACTACCTTGATTGGCCTCCCAAGGTCATGGGATGTGTTATCGCATAGTTTGTATCTAGGTCAAAAGGCTAAAGGATAGAGGCCAAACTGGTGTAACAGGAACCTTCCCCACCCAATGTCACCTCAATGGGGAGGTTATTTCTATTTAGGGAGGTTAGCCCAGGGGAGACGTCCCCGATAACCTGGGGTTTTGAAGAGGAAAAGATATAAAGGCTAATGTCAAAGTCCCTCCTCATAGGTTACCACCAAGGTCAGATAGTCCAGCTAATCAGCCAATAAAGAAGTGTATGCCCAAATGAAAACACCTGCCTGTAACAAGACAACAACAATACAATATATATGCAAGCTATAACTCAATGGGTTAGTACTTCATGTAACTATCTGACAGTTATATATAAGCAATGAAACAACAGATATTAATGAGATCAACGTTTTATCAATATAGCAATGTAGAAGTATCAATTCATCAATAACTATTGGGATGATGTGGTTAACAATGTATCTAATCAATCATTAACTCAATAAACGCTTTCAACCATCATCTATTTGCTTATTATCAAGATTTGCTGTGTCAAGATGGAATAACCAACTGTGACGTCAGCGTAGTTAGGGTTAGCTAGTTAGTTAGGGTTTCAAAATTTAAAGTTTTGAGAGTTGGTTTGAACACTATCTCTTCAACATTGTGTGTCTAAGATCAGTGCCTAAGGGTGGATGGAGTAAAATAAGGAGAGGACGCAAAGTTGAAGGGATGAAGGCTAAGGAAGAGAGGGAAGGGTTCTAGAGTGTTACAATGGTAGGGCTCTAGAATCAAAACCCTAGGGGAAAGAGGCTCACTCTGGTGTTGCTTAAGCAAGGCCTCGTGCTCTTTCCTCCTTCCTTAGGTCAAACTTGGAAAAACAGATAGCAATTGAGAAGAACAAAAACAAGAGGATTAGGTGAGGGAGAGTGTTGCAATGGCAAGGCTCTATCACTAAAACCCTAGAAGATGGACAAACCTAGGTGTAGATAACCTAGGCCTGGGACCTCACCCTCCTTTTAACCTTTAAAAATCATAGCTAGCTTAAGAGAAGAAGTGAGAAGAGTGTAACAAAGGCTAGGCTCTTTCTTCCTTCTTCAATGGCTGAAAATTTCTCTCTAAGGGGACATGAGACAAGGACCTACTTGTGTGCTTGTCACCTAGGGTTTTAAAATCAACAAATTTATAAGTAAATGTAAGAATACTAACCTACAACCATTCAATGAAGAATTTTTGCAGGAAAAACACTTACATATCATGAAGAAAAGCATGTGCAAACCCTAGTTGTAAACCTTCCTTCAAGAGAAATGCCAAATATGCCAAGAAAATCCTTCCATCAACAAGTGTGCCTCACTTTAAAAGACCAAATACCCAAGTAGGGTGCAAAAATCAGACCTCACAAGTGTGATTTCTGTTGTTATTTTCAAATGAGGGAAAAACATCCTCAATATATAGTGTATCATGACCTATAATTAAATTAGGTCATTAAAAATAGCCGACAAGGCTACAAACCAAAATTTTACTGTTTTTACATTAAATTGTTTTCTAAAACACTAAATGAGCAAAATATGAGACGTCAAGTCCTATTGAGGGAGACGTTAGGCCCTTTTGGGGCTAGTCCAGCATTTAGAAGTCAAATGTTAGCCCTTCCTGGGCTCCTCCAAGCTGCTACATGTGCCAGCCGTCCTATCAAATTGCCACATGCTCAAGGTGACGTCAAGGCCTCCTGGGTGACATCTTGGTCATCAAAGGGAAATGATCCATCTGAGAAGGGTCAACCCCCCTAGGCTAGGCTCAACCAAAGTGTCCTGGGTGGAACACCCTTCTTCTTCTCATGTGCAAGAGCTCAACCAATCACTATCCTGTCTCTGCCCCTGATGGGGTCCCAACAACCACCTAATGGGCTCTTCAACCCTCTGTAGATCTGAGCTAATCATCTCCCCATGTGTACCGATCCAACTGGCACCTGTCCGTCAGGCATGGTCCTTCACATCAAAAAAATTTCCCTCCATGAGCTCATTAGTCATAGGGATCATAGCAATGTCAATCATATTTTATCATTAATTTTATCAAATATATGCATAAAACCCCTGATATATCAATCAATATCTCAAAGACATTACAATGACCTACAATACAAAGTTGAAGAAAAAAGACAAAACACCCTATTGGGCCAGCATCCATAAGAAAAGGAAAGTCTCCAGAGGGTATCATCCAAGCAATGTAAAACGAGGTTATGTGGTCAAGGGGATGTCCAGACATATAGGTAAAGTGAAAGACATGGATGCATGATATTACCTGTGGGTGCCTTTGTAGAAGGCGAGTTGTACCCATCATGGATGCAATTCTTTCCAAGTCCTTTATTGCCTTTCTTCTTTTCTTTATTTGCTTTCTTCTTTTTATTTCAAGGACTAACTAGAGGACACTGCCTTGGCGTGGTGACCAGAGCTGACAGTGTTACCCACAAGCACTTTCACAGATATGATAAGGTTGGCTCGTGATGAGACCCCCTTTCCCTTGGCCATGCAACCAAAGGTCACTGCCCTGGCGTGGTAACCAGATAATGGCATTGTTATACTGCTAGGTACCCATGAACATAATATGCTGGCTCGTGATGAGACCCCCTATACTCTTGGCTAGGTATTGTTTTTGTCATTTTTCTTCGGGTCCCTCTTATTTCTTGCTGACAGGATTTTTATTGCCTTCTCGGGGATCCCTGGGCGAGGCGTCTCTAGGTTTCATTTTTATGGCTTTTATCTTTTACCAGCTACTTTTACCTTCTGGGCCTTTAGCCCCTTCTTCCCATGAGATAAGGTGCAACCCCACAAACAGATCATCCTAATGCCCGGACTAGGGGAGTGGGACATATGAGTGGGAGATAAGATGTAAAAGTGATGATATGACGAGAGTAGATGATGGCTCTTCAGAAATCCCCCCGGTGACAAACGAAAACCTATGGGTACAGGCTTGCTAGGACACTCTGTCAATATCCCTAGCCATGGTCAAGTGGGTCAATGTAAGATCCAAGCAGTCGTCAAAAATAAAAGGAATTTGATGCATATATCTAAAGGTTATATGGATCAAAAGTGACACATACCATGATACCTGGACTAATTACCTCATGGAGGAAGAGCCTTCTCTGATACAAGTCCAAGCCGAAGGTGATGGATGTTGTTGCTGCTGAAAAGATGAGTCTGATGAAAGAGAAGAAAGATGGGCCCTCCAGTGCCATGCTCAGGTCAATCCTACTCTTGGTACTCCATGTCTAGGACCTGTGGGCCTCGAGACATGATCTCCTAGTTATCCCTAGAAATCAGGGATAACAGGATGCATTCATCCAAGGAATTTGTTCAAGAAAGAAGCTTCCCAAGTTCCGTAGGATTTGGGAAGATTGTAACCAAGAAGAAGCTAGGACTACTGCAAGAGAAGAAAAGATGGCAGATGAAGATCAAGCCCTAGCTGCCCACACCAGGAAAGGAAAGAATAAGAAGGATCATTCTTTACCTATGAAGTTTAAGATGGTTCAAAGAGACAACTCAAAGATCAAATGTTACTGTTGTCAGGAATTGGGACACTTTGTTAGGGATTTCCCCCTCATTATGGAAATTAAGAATAAGAAAGGAAGTAAGAGGCATCAAGCTCACACAGTTGAAGATGATGAGCCTCCCAAGAAGGTTGCAAAGCAAGATGAATCAAGTGATGTGGATTATGTTCTTATCTCATCCCTCACAGGTACTGTTACTCATGGAAGTGACACTTGGTTGATAGAAAGTGGTGCTTCCAAGCACATGACAGGCTATGAAGACTCCTTATCTAAACTTATTCATAAAGATTCACCTCACAAGGTGAAATTG